>PVKS010003158.1:10027-107584 GCA_004027875.1 Aplodontia rufa | reverse complement strand
CTCAACTCTTTGATTGCATTACTAATCATTGTGTTGACACAATGCCTTTGGTTTTCATCTAGGGCCCCAGCTATGAGATCCTTAGGTGGAGAAGACTGGATTTGAGAAGTATGTCCTCTTTTCCTCATTTTTGAGATAGAGAGCTTGTCTTTTATTTCAGCCTTGATAGACTCGTTGTAGTAACTGTAGCTTCTTATGATTTTGCTTCGTTGTGTAGAGGAGTAATTTGGTCGATCTAGACCTAGAGATGCCAGACGGATCTGTGGGAATTTGGAAGGCTATAGGTGCCAAAACTATTCCGTTCCAGTTGACACCGAGTAGCTGATGATTAGCACCTATAGTGGCCGCTTTCTTTGAGAGAACTCTGACTGTGTAGTATGGTACCAAGCAAGTAGCCATTTTGAGGAGTTACAAATTCTTCAAGTGATGGGATCTCTCTTTATAGGAGTGAATAGTCTCATTGTTTAGATACAAAACTTAAGGCCAGGAGGGAAGTTCTTACAGGAGACTCAGAGTCAGGCCTGGTTCCAAAGTCTTTCCTGACTGCATTCAGGATAGCTGGTAATGTGTGGTAAGAGGACCTCTTGAAAGAAGACAACTGAAACTTTGTGTGCAGCTATGTTCAAGTTCAAGCAGGAAACTGAAATCCAAATATCCACACTTTGGCTCCTCCTCCTCCTTCACAGTGCAGCAGCTTCTGCGGGGGTCTCTACCACCGGGGGCCGAGCCCGGACGAGAGGATGAGTGCGCGGTGCAAGCCGTCGGCGTAGTCCTCCTCCCGTCGCCGCCCGCCAGCGCCTGCCTCACCCGCGAGGGCCGGAGCCACGGCTCACGCAGGGTCCGCTGGGCTCTCCTCGGGTCACGACAGCGGGCGGCAAATGGCGAACCGCTTTTTTCTTTTTTTTAATTAGATGATATAGAGTTACAATTGAGGGGGAAACATTATCAAACATTAAAGAACAAATGTATATATACTTAGTTATCTAGGGCTAATGCCATGTCATAGATGCCCAGCTTGGGTTCCCCATGTTGCTGTTTCCCCCAGAAGAACCCCTGAGTTAAATGGATATCTCGTGGAGGTCAGAGATCACCTTCTGAGATGATTCCCCTATATTCGCATCTTCCAGTCTCCTAGGTGATTTTTCCTAAGCCCTTGCCCCACCCTGTCCCCCAGCCTACGCCTCCAAGGATCCTAGGGAGTCATCTCCCTGTTGCTATAAGAATCATACAATTTGAAGTTATTATTAGCTTAGTCATCTAACATACTGCTTCCCCATGTATTCTAGCTTCCACAGATGACAGAAACCATTTGGAACTTGAGTCTCTGAGATTGGGATACTTCACTTTGCATAATTCTTTCCATCTCCATCCATTTGGTCTCAAAGGCCATCATATCATCTTCTCTAATGACCAAGTAGTACTCCATTGTATATATGTACCAAAGTTTTTGTACTCGTCCAGTGAGGGGCATCTGGGTTGGTTCCATAGTCTAGCTATAGTAAACTGAGCTGCTATAAACACTGATGAAGCCACATCACTATAATATGCTGATTCTAACTCTTTTGGGAAAATACCCAGGAGTGGGTAAGGTGGGTCATAAGGTAGTTCCATCCTTAATATTTTGACGATTCTCCACACTGCTTTCCAGAGTGGCTGAACCAGTTTGCAGTCCCACCAGCAGTGTGACAGTGTTCCTCTTTTCCCACATCCCCTCCAGCATCTGTTGTTAGAATTTTTTATTTTTGCCACTCTAACAGGAGTGAGGCGGTATCTCCTTGAAGTTTTGATTTGCATTTCCCTTATAGCTAATGATGTAGAGCATTTTCTCATATATTTATTGGTTTCTGGACTTCCCCTGGAGAGAAGTTTCTTTTAAGATCCATAGCCCATTTATTGATTGGATTATTTGTGAGTTTGGTGCTTAGTTTCTTTAGTTGCTTATATATTCTGGATATTTGTTTTAGCCCTCTATCCAAGGTTTTACTTAACCTTTAATTGATAATCTCTCTGCACCATTTCATTTACTTATTAGTTTACTTTTTTTCCTGAATCTTTCAACAGGTGAGGTCAGTTCATTTAGAACTGTGGCATGTTATGCTGTGGATATGAGATGTCTCCCAAATCTCCTGTGTTGATACAAGAATATCAAGAGCTGAATGACTGGACTCTGAGAGCAGTAATCTAATCAGCTCACCCTTGTTTTAATGGATTTACTGACTGGTAAATGGAGGCAGGTGGGACTGGTGTGAAGGAGGTAGGCCACTGGGGGCATACCCTAGAAGGGTTCCTCTTCCCACTATACCCTTCCCACCCCCCTACTTCATGGTCAGTCATGAGGGAAGCAACCTCACACTGCTGTGCCCTTCCTCCATGATGTGCTGCCTTATCTTGGGCACAGAGCAAAGAAGGTAGCAATCTATGGACTAAGTACTTTAAGACTATGTACCTCAAATAAACTTTGCTTCCCCTAAGTTGTTCTTGTCTTGCATTTTGTCACAGCAACACAAAACTGACTAAAACATGGTCCTAACAGATAAGTTTGAACTTACTTTTGTTTTTGAAGGCAATAGAACATACTCAGACTGGGGGAAAAATTACTAGGTTCAAGTTCTAATATAAGCTAGTGGGCATATCACTCAATCTCTCTGGGTCTAAGCCTCTTTATTTTTAAAACAGAATAACAACAATCACAGAAACATGATTATACACTTACACATATTGAATGTTTAAATAGTGAATACAGATAATACACTCAATAACAGGTATTTTTAAATTTTTTATGTTTTCCAGTCTTTATTGTATTCTTACTGCACTCATCTTTTTTCACAAAGACTCATATTTCCCCTTAATAAACATTTTTATTTCTTTTGGTTGCCATATTAACAAAGGTATGAGGTAATTCAAATCAATATTTGAATCAATATTTGAATGCTCAGGACCTGCTATTTTGTACCTAAAATTTCCCAGATATTTTAAACTCAAATTATGGTACTATTTACTTTTAGGGAAACTTTGAGAAGATTGAAATGACACTTTTTGTTTCAATTTTTTAAAAGAATTTTCTATGGACTCACCAATCCCTGATGGGGATAATTAGAGATATTGTACTCATTGTAGTGAAATGGGTTCCACATGATCGACCTTTATTTTGTTCACAGCCCAGCCTTACTTCAGGTGCCATTGTGGGTGTTCAGGCAACAGTTACCCTTTCTTTCTGTCATATTGACTTTTCCATTGCTTTCTTATTAAGGAGGTAAGAAGTATCTTTGTAATGTTCATTTTAAGATGTCTATCTTCCCTACATCTAGTAAAAGTCTATAGCATATTGGTTCATGCTGATGGATTTTTCCCCCTGCACTTATTCATTCTCATTTGCTCATTTCAATCCAAGTGATGGGAAAAGGGCAAATGCTGAAGAACTGCAGTTATATCACAGTCTTTTCCAGAAGATTTAAAATTGACTTATCGAAAAGACAGGTGGCTCTATTCACATGCATAGCCTTGACTCAGCTCTTTTTGTAGCTGGATATTGTTCCCTTCAGGTTTGCTTAACACAGCCTTCAACTTCATCAGAGACTAACCTCTGTTTACTGGTTCTTTGTTTCAGAAACTTCACTCAAGGAATACAGAGTCTAGCTCAGATTTCTTTTTTTTTTTTTCTTTTTTTTTTTTTTGGTACATTAAAGCTGTACATAATGATGGGTTTTAATATCACATATTCATATATGTACACAATATAACAATATAATTTGGCCAATATCCCACCCAAGAACTCCAACTCTCCCTCACCCTATTCCCTGGTCCCTTTCTTCTGCTGATAGGTGCAGAATATACTTAGATTCTATATTCCTGGAAACAAATGTTTAAGCCTCAATATAGATATTGTATTGATTATTTAGCCACTCAACTCTAATTCAGGAGAAATTACTGGAAATAATTTGTAATTATAAATTATCTTATAGCTATGACTCGGACTCACTAAGATATTAAATTTAAGGTTCATTTTTAGGTAAATATGATACTGATTTCTTATTCTAAGGAAACTCATTTTATGAAATCCTAAGTATTATTAAGGATAAGATAAATCTTCATTGTCCAAAAAAATTAACAGTATTTTTGCCCTGGAGAGTCTAGTAAGATGTTCCAAATGTATTTGAAATTTATATATACCAATGTAAGTTCCAATTATATTTAATTTATTAAGGAAATGCATATATATTAAATTACCACACACTGTAACATAGTGTGGAAACAAATTTTTCATGAATACTAAGTCAGAGTATGCTCTCTTAAATAATAAATGACAGGAATATTTTCATAGATGAGTCATTAAGAGATTGATTTATGAAGAATTCCTGATAAACTTTTGAATATCTATAAAATTAAACTAAAATGCAAGTGGCACTTAGAGAAAAGATAATTTTTAAAATGAAGCAACAGATGTGCATTTATTAATTTATTCAACCATTCACTCTGCAAATGAAATATTACCATGCAAGAGACACATTTTAACTCTTAACTGTATAAAAGCAATGAAACCTATATTAGAAAATAAGTTTTTATGAAATTAACTTCTTAGAATTAAGTAATGGGAGGCCAAATGAACCAAGCCACCTTTTTCCCCGAGGCAAATAAAAGAAATCAATAATTTTAAATCGGAACATCAGAACTTTTCACTAATCACTTGGAATAAATTACTACAAGAACAAATTAGATAGACAAATTTTAGTTGAGTAAATGGTCCAAATAAAACAAGAACTGGTTTTCTTGTAGCGAGCAGAATTTGATTTGTTTTACTGCAGTAACAATCCCCAAATCACAGCTGCTTTAATAAACAAAAGCTTATTCCCCATTTGTCTTATAATATGCTAGTTATGGTGACAGAGGGGAAGAGAGCTCCACAGAATTTCACAGCAGTAGTGAAATTTGAACAGAAGTTATTATGCAAACTTCACTGGCCAGAACCTACCTTAAAGTTCTACCTCATCAATAAAAGGACCAAAAAGTAAAAATCTGCCTTGTGTCCAAAAAAAATTAAGAGTTGAAAAATAATTGGTGAAAAGTATCACAACTATTATTATATTTTCCACAGAGTATATTTTTGCTTGTGTCAAACTAATGATAGCAATAAAAAATTTAAAATATAAGCTAATACCAGAAATGAAAGATGAAAATTTTTAAAGCTTTAACATCAACATTTAATGGCATCACTATGTTGATATAAGTAATAATAATGTCACATGCCTTCTAATTTCTAAAATTTTATAACGATAATTCACAGCATTAAATTTTTATGCTAAGAATATTAATTTAACCACTGTTAAAAACTACCCCCTACATTAATTTTACAATTTTAAATATTTATATTTTAAGGAATGTAAAAAATAAAATCTTTTAAAAATCTACTAGTTGTTCTGAACAATTTTTATCAGCAATCCCACATATCATACTTAACTAAAGTGGCTCTATAACATGCTTAATGAGACGACTCTGGAACGAAACCCATGTGCAGGCACTGAGATCATAACCAATTCAATCCTGATGATCTTGCACCACAAAGCAAAATTGAAGATGTCATTTGAATACTAAAGTTGATGCACACTGCTTAGAAAGACTTACTTGAAACTACAATGTGGAGAAGCACTCAAGAAACTCAAATGAATGGCTGATAATTGTGGCTACAAAAGACGAACAGAAACACAAATGGATAGGTAAACCAGGCACAGTGACATATGTCTATAATCAAGCTGCTACGGAGGCTGAGGCAGGAAGATCATAAATTTGAATCCAGTTAGGGCAATTTAGCAAGAACCTAACTCGAAATAAAAAATAAAAATGGCTGTAGCTATAGCTCAGTGATAAAGTATTTGGCACTGAGTTGCATCCCCAGCACTGCAAAAAAGTCCCCCCAACACATACCACCATCAAATGGATAGGAGCAACTGTAGAGAGAAAGAGAGATGAAATTAAGCCCTGGGTTCAATCTCCAGTACCAAAACAAACAAATAAACATTCTGAACCTACAGCATTCATAATCTAAGAATGGGTTAATCATCATTATCTTCATTATGATATTCAAAAAGCATTTTATTAAATAGTCTAATTATTTACATTCCTCTATAAAGATTCCTTGATTTATCATTTAAAATACAAGAAGGAGCCTGGTGCAGTGGCACACACCCATAACACCAGCAGCTCAGGAGAATGAAGCAAGAGTACCTCAAGTCCAAATTCATCCTCTACAACTTACCAAGGCTCTGAACAACTTGGCAAGACCCTGTCTCAAAAATTTAAACAATCAAATAAAAAATGGCCTGAGGATGTGGCTCCATTGTTTAGTGCCTCTGGGTTCATTCCCTAGTACAAAAAGAGAGAGAGAGAGAGAGAAGAAAGAAAGAATGAAGTAAGCACAGAGAAGTAAGCAAAACAAAGTTTTATCAACTTGGGTTCAAATTGTACCTTAGGAACACTGATAGTAATTCAATCACTATAAATCTTGAATCTCTCATCTGCATATGGATGATATTAAGTTTACTTTATTATCTCATCCATAATCTTCAGAACATCCAAGTTACATTACTAGACTATTCACATTATATATCTTGCATATCACAGCCAGACCTCTGTAACTAAGGTTCTGCAGCTGCATATTCAACCAACAGCAGATTGAAAATATTTGGGGAAAAAAGTGTCTATATTAAATATACAGAGTTTTATTCTTGCCATTATTAATTAAACAACAGAGACGTAGTAAAACAATTATTTGTACGGCATTTACTTTGCTTAGTATGATAAAGTGAGATGATCTAAAGCATACAGGAGGTTACGCATAGGTTATATGCAATTATTACAATATTTCATAGAAGGGTCTTGAGCATCCATGTATTTTAGTATCAAGGGGGTTTTTTAGAACCAATACAATCTCCTGTGGATAATGAAGAATGATTCTAGTCTAAATATCTCCACAATGCTCTAAAAAAGCTGCCATGGCAGATACTGGCTACCTGTTAATGAAATCCATCCTGTATTTTTCCTGAACATAGAGATGGAACCTGCCTCCTTTACAATTATAAGTGTTCCTAAGACTTACTTAAATTCTGATCAGTGGAATGTAGACAAAAGTAATATCTACCTGTGCCACATTGACCTAAAAAGGCTTCCTATGTGCAATTCTGCATTATCTTGTCTTGATGGCTGAATATCAACACCCAGTACAACCTCAGAAGTTATGTCTGGGCTTAAAGTTGGTGAATCATGTGATAGAAGAAGTCAGTACCTCATGCAGATCCAATATGACACTTAGGATCACTCTTTTTGATATCTGTCTTGGTGAAAACACATCTATCACATTTGAGACATCATATATGTATAATTTTGTTATATTGCAGCAGTCAACATTACCTTTACAAGTTTGCAGACTATTATTTTCATCCTAAATTGAGAAAATTGAGGACTATTAAATTAAAAATTTCATGATCACACCTCTCGTAAATAGTTGAGCTAGGATATGAACTCCAATAGTATCACACTAGACCTTGCACCCACAGATTTTTGGGGGTACTTGATGGATTCTAACTATTATTATTAATCAAATAGGCCATTCATTATCAACTAGGATAATGGCATATCCAAGTGACAAAAAGTGTTCCATGGAGGAGGTGAAAGTTGTAGATGTTATAATGAGTTATGGACTTCCCAAGGGCTACAGTACAGAGACAATCGTAGAATACATACCTAGTAGTAATAAAATTTCATGTGCTAGGGAGTGATTAGAAAAAATATTTAGAAAGGTATCTCCTTAGACAATAATGACAAGTTTGGAGAAACTGACACAAGGGAATGAAGAGTTGCCATTGTCACATCCTATGTAAGAAAAGTTGATTATTTTATCTTATTATGACAGGATTTATTGAATTGCTACATTTCCAGATATTAAAAAATGAATCAATATCATATGAATGGCACTGAAAACTGAAGAAATGCACATTCACACCAAATAAACCATGTTTTCAAATCTACATAAAATGAAAGAATTAGAAATTACCAGTAGTATACTGACGTAGTTGCACATAACTCCTTGTGGCTACAAAGGTAGAAACTAATTATTTAAATTTCTCAAAAAAAAGTGGATTTAGTATCCCTTTCAATTCTGAGAATTTGATTCCATAAAATTGACTGCAAGTATATGATTTCTAATATTTTTAAAGACCACATTCACTTCCAGTAGCATAATTTATAATATTTTATTATATTAGTTTTATTTTTTGAAGTAGGAAAAGTAATCTTGTTCAGTATATTTCTATTCTATCTAGTATTTCATTAGAGATTCATGTAAAAGAAACAGCTTTTGGTTGAGAGCAGTATTAGTCTCTCACTTATAAAAATTGACACTAAATAGCTAACAACTGACTTTAATATGTTAGAACTAAGGTAAATAGTGGTTCTTATTTAGCTTTTCTTCTCTTTTCTCATTGGGCTGTATTTGTAGCCAATTTCCTTTTACAGTCCTTCCAATCCTAGCTTCCAATTGCTCAATCAAGAAAGAAAAGTGTTATATAACTTAAGTAAAATTTAGATGCATATAAGTCAGAAGTTTAGACCTAAATTAGATTTTTTCTAGAATTTAGACAGGGCCATGACAGAAGTCATCTTCATATAGAATTATACCAAGTCCCAATGTGTTATTAATTTCCATACCTAGTTAATCTCAGGTTTAGACTCCTTTCTTTCACTAGAGACCCACACTCCATAAAAGGCAAACAAAAGTAGCTACACAAAAGAATAAGAAACTTCTAGTTTTAACTCTGATATGTAAAGAGCTTTCTTCCTTACAGCAGAAAAAATTCGATAAACTAAAAATCATTCACTTTTATTAAACTGATCTGAGAACTGAAGTCAGTGCAAACTAACACCCTTAAATGTGGAGAAACAGGCTCATCCTGAGAAGCACAGCATAGATGTCATCTGGAATAGAGCCACTAGAGACATATGTTATTCTTACATTAGATGTTAACATCCATGAATTTGTGGAGACTAAGTATGGAATACCTTCAGAGTTAGAAATGTTTGGAGCCATAGTCCTGGGGAAGACTTTACATATTCTTTGGTTTTAGTTCCAGAATCCCTACCATGTATGCACAGTAAAGATCCAAGAAAGATCTCATTATAATACTAGAGGGATGATGAAGGAATAATCATGTGAAATGCACCCAGGTTTGTTCTCTAAAGAAAATAATTTTCATTATCCTAACTGGAGGAAGGACACTGTTTCCATTTCAACTGCTTCTAGTTTTTCTGTCCTTACAAACATTGTAAAGCATAGTCATGAAGATTCAGGGCTTCCAGGAAATAGACTGAGAACACTAGAATTAAGGAAGACAGCAGAGGGCTGGGGATGAAAGCCTATATCACCTGTGGGCATGCTGGTGCACACCTGTAATCCAAGTGACTCTGGAGGCTGAGTCAGAAGGTTCAAAGTTCAAGATCAACCTCAGCAAGTCAGGCCCTCAGCAACTTACCAACACTAAAAAATAAAAACAGCAGGGGATGTTTCTCAGTGGCTAACCTCCCTCCTAGAGTTCAATTCCTAATTCAAAAACAAAACAACAACAACAAAAAACTACTTCACTGAAGAAATACTGGTGGAGGTTACATCTCCAAAAGGAAGCCCACATGAAGACAGAGATTTAATCCAAAGATTAAAAAATGTGCTTGCTCTCTCTGACACACATGCATGCTTTACCTTCAAACCAAGATATATTAGTAGATTACATCTGAGAAAGCTACAAGACATACACCCACTCTGAAAAGGAATACTTGCAAAGTAGGAAGTCAAGTAAAGACAACAACAACAGAAATCCCACTTACAGGAAGTTGAAATCTCTTGCATCTATAGTGACCTCAAATATTAAGCACAGACCAGGTTTTATCCATATTAACATAAATCCTCACACTAAAGGCATATTTACCTGTATTTTCTATTTGAGGCATTCAACAATAAAGACAAAAAGTACAAGTCATGTAAAAGATAAGAAAAAAGAATATAAAGAGATAAATCAAACTCAGATATGAGACAAATGTTGGAATTACCAGATAAGGAACTGACATTAGCTATGTTTATTATTTAGAGCTATAGTGGGAAAAGTGGACAATATGCAAGAATATATAGATAATATAATAGATGGAAATTTAAAGAAACAATAGAATTTTTTTTTAAAAAAAGAACTATAATAGAAAAAAAGTATCCCTTCACTAGGCTCATCAGCAGACTCAGCACAGGAAAGAAAAGAATCAAAAAATGCCTATTACAGACTTCCCAACCTGAAATGCAAAGAGGAGAAAATGGGTTAAAAAAAATCCACAATAGAGCACTGTGGAACTGAGACATGCAAACTGCGCAATACATGCATATTTGTGATGTGGGGCTTTTGAGATGAGGCCAGTTTCTCTGCTGCCACTGGCGAATGGAGTCTGGGCCACTACAGATTCCAGCAGCCAAAACAGCCCAGGTCTAGTGTTTGCAGCTATTCCCAGTTAAAACTGGGAATTTGGGCTGGCTGCAGGTGTCTGCAGCTGGAAGTGTTAGCAATTCTCCAGCTAAAAGCTGGGTGTTGAAGCTCTTGGTGTGGTGGAAATTCATCCCGGGAATTCGGTGCCAATCTTCTGGGTTGTCTCATGAATTTGAAGAATAAAATCCACGGACAACCACGGAAGGAGGAGTAAAAGGAGTAGGATTTATTTAGGAAGAAGAGCAGAGACTCTGCAAGGTGGAGGGGTACCTGGAAGCAGGACACCATCTAATGGAGGTTAGGCCAGGGGTTATATTGATTTGGGGTATGAGCATAACTAACATTCATGTAAAGCAGGCATTGAGAAATGCATCCACATCGTTGGTTGAAACCTACGCAAAGCAGGCATTGAAACTTAGTACCAGAGTCATGGGTTAAAATCTATGCAAAACAGGTAGCAATTCTTTCCAAGTTCCCATCTGTGTCCACCCCCATTTCTTAGTTTTCCCGCCTCAGGGACAAAGGAGTTGCTCCCATAGGTGAGCCTCAGGTCATTTACATATGAAGGCCCTGAGCATGCCCTGTCAATCACTCTCTACCAGCTAGCTATATATGGCTATAGTATATACAGTGACATAACTGCTTGGAATGTACCTTGTTTACCTCAGTTCCAACATTTTCCCTTCTCCTCCCTTCCTATCATCCCTTGTTATTATCAAAATATTTGATAATAGGATTAAACAGTTAGGTTTTTGTACAGGTATGCAGAATAGCTTGTTCAAATACCTTATATCTTATGAAGTATCTCATAATTGTATCTCATAAATACTAACATTTTGCATTTTGTTTTATGGATCTAATACACGAGTTTGTCTAACATATTCCCACGCCTTGATTTAGGTCCAGACTCCACAAATGAGGGGAAAATTTCAGCCCTTGATTCTCTGGATTTGGCTAACTTTACTTAGCATAATTTCTTCCATTGCCATTCATTTACCTTCAATAGATGCAATATCATTTCTAATAGCTGAGTAGAACAGTAGAACTCCATTGTGTGTGTGTATGTGTGTGTGTGCATATAAGCTTTTGGATCCATTCATCCAGTGAGGGGCATCTAGGTTGGTTCCATAATTTAGCTATTGTAAATTGAGCTGCTATTAACATGGATTTTGCTATGTCACTGTAATGTGCTGATTCTAATTCCTCTGTGAAAATACCCAGAAGAGGGATTGCTGGGTCATATGATGGATCCAACCCTAATTTTTTGAGGAGCCTCCACACTGCTTTCCAGAGTGGCTGGACCAGTCTGCAATTCCACCAACAATGTGCTAGTGTTCTTATCTCCCCACAACCCCTCCAGCATTTGTTACTATCTGAATTTTTATCTTTGCCAGTCCCACTGTAGTGAGGTGAAATCTTAATGTAGTTTTGATTTGCATTTCTCTAATTGCCAGTGATTTAGAATATTTTCTCATGTATTCATTGGCTTGTTCAATGTCCTCTGTTGAGAAGTTTCTGTTTAGCTCTTTGGCCCATTTATTGATTGGATTGTTTGTGTTTTTCTATTTGAGTTTTTTGAGTTCTTTGCAAATTTTGGATATTAGTCCCCTGTCAAAGGGATCACAGGCCATTATTCTCTCCCATTCTGTAGGGAGAGAATCTTGACTGTTATTACTATTTCCTAAGCTGTACAGAAACATTTCAGTTTAATGGCATCCCACTCATTGATTTTTGACTGTAATTCTTTCACTTTAGGAGTCTTGTTGAGGAAGTAGTTGCCAACTACCATATACTGGAGTGTTGGTCCTAATTTTCTTCTAGCAGTTGTATGTTAACTGGTTTAATTCCTAATTCCTTGACCCATTTAGATTTGGTTTTTGTGCAAGGTGAGAAAGAAGGATCTGATTTCAATTTTCTGCAAGTGGCTTTCCAGTTTGTCCAGCATCATTTGTTGAATAGGCTTTCTTTCTCTTCCATGTTATATTTTCACCCCCTCCATCATAGATCAGATGTTTAAAGATTTTGTGGGCTTATGGCAGAGTTTTCTATTCTACTCCACTGGTCTTCATTCCTATTTTGATGCCAACACCATGCTGTTTTTAATAGTACAGCTCTATAGTATAACTTAAGATACGGAATTGAAAACCACTTGTTTCATCTTCCTTGTTTAGTCTTTTTTTGGCTATTCTGGGTTACTTGTTGTTCCATATGAATTTGAGAATTGCTTTTCCTATATCAGCAAAGAATGACCTTGGAATCTTGATGGGGTTGTATTAAATCTGTATGGTGTGTTTGGCAGAATGGCCATTTTAATTATATTAATTCTGCCTAATCAAGAGCACAGGACATCTTTCTAGCTTCTCAGGTCTTCTGCAATTTCTATTTTCAGTGTTTGATAATTTTCATCACAGAGGTCTTTTACTTCTCTTATTAGATTAATTCCCAAGTATTTTATTCTTTTAGAGGATATTGTAAATGGGACTGATTTCCTAATTTCTTCTTCTACCTTAATACTGTTGGCGTACAGGAAAGCTATTGAGTTATGAGTGTTGACCTTGTAACCTGCTACTTTTCTCCAGGATTTTCCGGTAGAGCTTTTTCTGATCTTCCAGATATAGGATCAGGTCATTAGCAAAAAGGGATAGTTTGGCTTCCTCCCTTCCTATTCTTATCCCTTTGATTTCCTCCTCTTGCCTGAGTGTTCCAGCTAGGATCTCAAGGAATATATTGAATAAAAGTGGTAAGAGTGGACAGCCCTGTCTTGTTCCCAAGTTCAGTGGAAATGTTTTCAACCTTTCTCCATTTACTATTATACTAGCTAAGGGTTTGGCATACATGGCCTTTACAAAGTTAAGTTCCTTTGATCCCTATTTTATCTAGAGTTTTAGGCATACATTGGTGCTGGATTTTATTGAAGGCCATTTCTCCATCTATTGAGATGATCATATGGGTTTTGTCCTTAATTCTGTTTAAGTGATGAATCACACTTTTCAATTTATGTATGTTGAACCAGCCTTGCATACCTGGAATGAAGTCCACTTGATCATGATGAATTATTTTCTTGAAGTGCTTTTGAATGTGGTTTGCAAGAACCTTATTAAGGATTTTTGCATTGATATTCATGAGGGATATTGGTCTGAAATTTTCTTTTTTCAATGTGTCTTTGTTGGGTTTTGGTATCAGAGTTATGATTGCTTCATTAAAAAGGTTTGGAAGAGTTCCTTCTTTTTCAAAGGTGTGGTAAAACTCTACAGAGAATACATCAGGTCCTGGGATTTTCTTCTTTGGAAGACTTTTAATTGCTGTATGGATTTTGATGCCTATTATTGGGCTGTTTTGGATTTCATTGTCATCCTGTGTCAATTTGGGGATGTTGTGTGTGTCTAGAAATTTTTCCATGTCATCCACATTATCTGATTTAGAGGAGTATAGTTTTTCAAAATATGTTCTGATAATCTTTGTGATTTCAAGGGGGCCTGTGGTAATCACCCCCTTTTCATTGGTGATTTTGCTGATTTGCTTTGATTATCTCCTTTTAGTTAGATTAGCTAGGGATCTGTCAATTTTATTTATTTTTTTCAAAGAACCAGTTCTTTGTTTCGTTGATTCTTTTTACTGTTTTTTAAATTATCAATTTCATTGATTTCAGCTATGATCTTTATTATTTCCTGTCTTCTGCTGGCTTTGGAATTAGACTGTTCTTCCTTTTATAGAGATTTGAGTTAGAGCATAAGCTTATTTGTTAGGGATCTCTCCTGATTCTTAATGTGGACACTCAGTGTAATAAATTTTCCCCTTAAGAATACTTTCATGCTGTCCCAGAGGTTTCAATATGTTGTGTCTTTACTCTCATTCTTTTCAAAAATTTCCTTATTTACTGTTCTCATGTCTTCTTAGATCCATTCTTCATTTAGTAAGGTGCTATTCAATCTCCACATATATGTATTTCGTGGCATAGTTTTTGCTATTAATTATTAGGGTCATGGCATCATGGTCTGATAGGATACATGGAATAATACCTACTTTTTTATATTCGCTGAGATTTCCTTTGTGAATTAGAATATGATCTATTTTGGAGAAGGATCAATGTGCTGCTGAGAAGAAGGTATACTCTGTCAATTTGGGGTAGAATATTCTGTAGGTGTATGTTAAGTCTGTTTGATTTATGGTGATGTTTAGACTAAAGATCTCTTTATTGTTTCTTTGCTTTGATGATCTGTCTATTGATGATAAAGGAGTGTTAAAGTCTCCCAGTACTATTGTGTTGAGGTCCACAAATGGTTATATATCTTGGAGTAATTTTTCCACATAGATGGGGGCATTGGTGTTTGGAGAGTATATATTTACTATGGTTATTTTCTCCTGTTGTATTGTTCCCTTTATTAGGATGTAGTGGCTTTCTTTATCTCTGTTGATTAATTTATGTTTGAAATTCACTTTATGGAATATAAGAATTGCAACTCCAACTTGCTTTCTTGGGCCATATGCCTGGTAGATTTTTTTCCATCTTTTCACCCTTAATCTGTGGGTGTCACTGGCTGTAAGGTGGGTTTCCTGTAAGCTCCATATTGTTGGATTTGCTTTTTGAGCCATCTGCTAGTCTGTGTCTTTTGATTGGTGCATTGAGACCAATCACATTCAGTGTTAGAATAGTTATGTGGTTGTGGTTCATACTCATTTTGTTTTATTAGTAAGTTCTGAGCTGTCTTAGTTGTCTATTGATAGAATGTACACCTTTATTGAATTTCCTCTGTTTGTGGGTTTTGAGGAATGTTAACCTGTTCTTCTATCTGGAGTTTATCTTTGAGGATTCTTTGTAATGCTGCTTTTCTGCTTATGAATGCTGCAAGTTTGTTCTTATCATGAAAAGTTCTTATTTCCCCTCAAAACCGAAGCTGAGTTTTGCTGGGTATACTATTCTTGGCTGTATGTTATGTTCATTTAGGCTTTGAAAGATCTCCTTCCATGGTCTCCTCAGTTCCAGAATCTGAACTGAAAAGTCAGACATGATTCTTATTGGTTTGCCTCTGAATGTGATTTGGCATTTCTCCCTTGCCACTTTCAATATTCTTTCCTTAATTTCCTTGTTGTACATTTCGAATATGATGTGTGTTGGTGAGCTTCTTATCTGCCTATTGGGTGTCATATAAGCTTTGTGGACAAGCATATCTGACTCTATTTTTATATGGGCAAAATTTTCTTTAGCAATTCCCTTGAGAATGTTCCTTATCCTGTTCATTTGTATTTCAATTTTTTCCTGTTCCCAATTACTCTTAGATTATTTCTTCTCATTTCATCCCAGACATTTTTAAAAAATCTGTTCATGTTCTGTGAACATTTTTTCTTTTTTATCATCCGTGCACTTTAGCTTTCTCAGCCTGTCATCATTGTCAGAAGTTTTTTCTTCAAGAGCTGAGGTTCTGTTTTCTATAGAAGTTAGTCTATTATTAAAGTCTTCCATGGTTCCTCTCATGTCATTGACTCCAAATTTTAGCACTGTTACTTCCTTTTTGAGTATGTCTATTTATTTGATAATAGAGTTTTTCATCTCTTGTGTTTTCTCACTTATTCCCTTCATTATATATTCTTTTAGCTCATTGTTTCTTTTAGTAATCAGATCCCTGATAATATTTTCAAGGTTTTAATCTAGATTCTTATCTGTGGCATCCTTTTTAGGAGAGTATTGGGTTTGAGATGAACATCTTTCTCCTAGTTTGATTCTTCATTTTTGAAGAGCTTCTTCTGAATCTCTGAATTGAGATTTCCTGCAAGGAAGGTAGGCAGTTCTCCCCATGGTTTTTTCCTTGCAAGTCAAAGGGTCAGATCAGCCACCAACTCTTTGATAACCACCTTCTTCCAGATGCTGTTCTGCCTGGGTCCTCATGTTGCTCTACCTTTTGGTTCCAGGCTCAAGGTTGCAAACCTGAACCTACCTGAACATGTGGCATCAGTGTGGTGGGTCTGCTGCAGGTGGGGAACTACCCCTGGTTGGTCTGAGCAGGGGTTGCTCTGAATGCGGGTCCTACCAGTCATGTCCTGAGCATCTTCTAGCAGGACTCAAAAAGGCTGCAAGGGGCACTCAGTGTCAGGTCAGCAGGGCTACTCCAGGGGGAGAATCCCCCCTGGTTGTTCCTAAACAGGGGCTGCTCAGGATGGGGCGTCCTATCGTTCGTGTCCTGAGCACCTCCATTGTTTTCTATTCCATAGTTTATGTTAAAGAATATTCTTCAGAATATTAGCTATGTGAAATTGTCCACTAAAATTTGTGTTATTTTTAAAAATCGCATGTTACTTTTGGTGATGAAAGACACTCAAACCTCTGTTTTAAGAAATCCTCTGTTTTAAAAAATCAGATTTTCTCAATCATTTGACTTCTGAAAAAAATTTTCATAGTGGAACTATTGCTATTACTCCCCCACCCACACACCCACAAATACAAATAAGCAAACGTAATGACTTGGGAAATTTTTCAGTGCACCCTCTTACTGACATCAACTAGTACCACTGGCTGTCACCATTTTTCTCTCAGACAAAATCAACAGCCTCCTTGTTATTATCTCTTTTTTCCCTATAATTCCCTGTAGCAGAAACCATAACATATAGATTTAGATAGTATCTTCTGGCTCCTTTGCTGTTGGGTATAGTGATATCATTGAGTTCTGGAAAGTGAAATATTGGTGGAAATAATTTGTACCACTTCTCCAGGGATCTCCTTTTCTCCTCTTTTGAGGTAGAAGGAGGCAGCAGACACAGTGAAGGAGCCACAAGACACACCATCCTGAATCACTCCTTGACTTGGAGCAGAGTCCCTCTCTGCCAAGCGCATTCATTTAGTTATGCGAAAAAGAATGAAAAAACAAATGGTTGTTGTTTTAAGCCGCTGAGATGGGAAGGCTTCTTAAAAAGCCATTTCCCTAATCTAACCTGTTAGCTAGATGATGATATTAAAATGTAAGTCAGTTCTTGCCATTCTCATGCTCAGAACACTTAGATGATTTCCCATTTTACTCAAACTGAAATTCAAAGTCCTTTACGTGGCTCTCAGAGCCCTGACACAGGAGCAAGCCCACTGCTGCCTCTCTTTGCTACTACTGCTCCCTTGTTCATTCATTACTCTCCAAACTTAGCTGCTGCTTAAAAGCATTTCCACATCAGTGCCTTGCGGCAGTTTGCCTGCTTGACGTGCTCTTCCTGCAGTCCCACTATGGCTTGCTCTCATTCGCTGTTTTTGCTCTATCCTCTTGGTGACTTTTTTCCATAACCACCTTGTTTATAATTGCTTACTCAAGCCTGCAGACCCACCTCCACATATCTTGTCACACTCCCTTGATTTATACAATTTTCTCCATAGCACTCATCACCATCTAAATTATTTTTAATTTTTTGAACTACCAGTCCCTCCTCTAAAATTAATCTCCATGAAGGCAGGTGTTTTTGCACTGTATTTTTCAATCACTGCTTAATTTCTAGTGCCCAGCACAAATGATTAATTGAACGAATTGGCAAATGCATGCAGCTAGAAAACTGATATTTCTACATAATGTGAAATAAAATGACTTATTTCCTCTAGGCAAGTCTGGTAAATACATTTAACTTTAGATTTCAGTGTATGTTCATTATGTCCTGAAAAGTTTGGGATGGTGAATTGATAATGTTGGCTTCCTATAAAAACACCCATAAAGACTATGATTAATATCAGTTTTGCATGCATGAGATTGGAAAAGTACATAAACATTTTCAAAGATAAAATTCTGTCTTGATTATGTTCTCCAAACTAAACTTGCAGTTCAAAGTGCTTAATGAATGCATATATTATTCACTATCTTTTCTGAACCCTTAAGCCAAAAGGAATGAATTGGAACAAAATAATCTGACCTTTGCCTCTGACATTAAGACTCTCAATTTCCCTACAAAGAGCTCCATCTCTGTCAGATTCATCAGTTCCTCCAGCAGTACTAGACATTTTAAAACAACTCATGAATCTGATCACACTGTTGAAACCAAGTGAACACTCCTTCTTGACGTGGCTGCTTCTGCTGTTCTAGCTTCTGAAACTTTCAAAGTCAATGCCAAATGTCAATTAATAATCAGTGTGGTATGTGGCCTATGGGACATATTTCTGATAAAAAATAAAATTAAAAAGGCACATTCCTATTTTATTTTTACATTCCCAACACATGAGTACAACTGTAAAATTCTTAACATTTTTTGCACTGGCAACTAATAATCTCTAACTGTATTCCCATTGCTAAATACATTTGGCAAGTGATATTTTGCATAGGAAACATTATGTTCAGTTGGCCTTGTCTACAATAATTCCAACAAATACAACAAAGTAAAGGTGGCTAATAAAAGATATTTATCAAACCAGCTATCACTGTGGGGGTCTGGTTCTTAACCTTGCTGGGGAACCTCTGCTGTGGAGGGCACACTCCTCAGAGATATCCGAACTTAAGGGTGAGGGAGGTATAGTGATTAATGCCAGAAACCCCATAAGTGTTGCATCTAGCAGCCTTTAATATCCCTCATTTTGGGACCACCAGGTAGGTGGGAAAAGTGGATTTCAGAAGTGAGAGGAAGTCCTTAGGCATTTCTTATATCACTTTGTTGAGTAGGAGTGACAGGATATAGGCAGAGCAGTGACCACATCTGCCACAGATGTTAAATACTCAAGAACTATCTCCTGACATGATCTTTAGGGGGGGACTTCAGGTTCCCATTTACCCCCACTTCCTTTCTTTGTCCTGATCAATAAATCCAGTGCCTTGGCCACTATGAACTGGCCAGCTGCATGTTTTCCCCCTATACACTTGAATCCAAGTCAGGGCCTTGAAAGTTTCTAGGCACTGATAGAGAGAGCTGTTTAGGTTGCTGATCAAAAACATTGAAGGATCAAAGATGTTACTAAACACAGAAATTAGTTCCAGCCTTGAGGCAATTCTTTAAACCTTCACATACACTCCATAACCAGACTCTGTCATTTCAGATACCCCTAAGTAGAGCATTTCTTTTTTCAGTTGCTAAGACACACTGCAGCTTCCTCTCTATATATGGTCCCCTAATAAATACCATGGATTGATTGGTCTGGGTAGAGCTTCCTTTTTGAAATTCCAGCCAGTCTCCTGTTAAGAAGGTTTGGGGAAGTCCCATAAAGGACTGTAACACTTTTAGGGGTACTCCTGGCAGTAGTTTAGCTAGACAAAATAGGCATCAGTGTGGTAGGATAATGAAATTCAGAATACAGATTGCATCATTGAAGTCAGAGTTTAGGAGTAGTAAGTAATCACATTAGAGGTGTACAAATACACACACATAAATACACACACATGGAGGAATTGAATAATGAAATACAGGGAGTTTTATCTTGTTTTTGGTGTGTTTGTTTTTTCAACAGCTATTTTATTCACAAATAATTCCCCTGTGATTAAATTAGAGATCGGCACATTTGTTAACTGAGTGAATGAATTATTACATTTTTCTAATTCCTAAATTTTCACATGCCTCCCAATTCAGGACCACCGCCCCCACCCCCCACAACCGGCAATACATCTGGCTTATTTGATTTGGGATGAATGTCATAATTTCATGTTAATTGATTATATTCTGTTTATCTCTTTTTTCCCCCCGAGACATTGAGCTAGACAGCAAATGTGTACTAATTTAATTTTGTCATTTTGAGATTCATCTGCCTCTCTAGAAGTTGTACAGGAAACTTTTATTCTTATTTCTCTTCTTTTCTTCATGTTAAAGTTACCAGTTGCTGCCATCCATTTTTAAATACCTAGTTTATGGTATTATAAAACACCTCTGTGTTCACTCTTTCCTCCATACTGTCACTGCTTCCACAGTAATGCTCAGACCCACCATTTCATGTCTTCTGACTGGTCAAGTCATGTCCATGTTCTCATCCCTAAACTCTTCTATCCAGGCAGGCTCTTTTTGTCAGGACAGCATTTTTCTTACATTATTTCCATTCATGTCAAGGAAATATAGTCATTTGGTTTAATGCTAGGAGTTGCACTTTATCCTTTCTCACTCACCTACACTATCCCAGTCTGTAGCAACTTCATGGGGAGGAGGGAGTTACAGAAGTTTGCTTTTGGTTTACCTTTCCCACATTGCTTACCAAGAGACACAGCCAGGAAAAGAAGGTCTAGGACCTGCATAACCTTTATAATCACGCTGATAAAGCACTTCCTGGTATATATGCTAATGATATTTATTAAGCAGAGAACTCTTTTCTATACAATACTCTTAATAGGATGTCATTGATTTGAGACTAACTATTTAAGACAAATCTAGATGTGAAAATTTGAAACAACACTCAGTGGAAATTGTCACATACAACTATAGCAATTTGGTCATATAATTCAGATATGTCATAACCTAAAAGTCTCTGCCAGTTGAGATTATCTGCAAAACTATTCCTCTGAGTTGGAACGCATATCTGTTGCAGGAAAGAAAGACCTGGGAGTCATATAGCATGTCCTAGAAAAGCCCCATATTTTAGTCCATGTCTCTTGACTGTTTGTATCCTTGAAAATACTGGTAAAATTTCAGACTGTGTTGGTCTTTGATCTTATGCCTCCCATTGGACAATCTGATCCTTTGTGTAAATTCAGACCTTGATCATAGCACCCACCTTTTCATCATATTTCAAAAACAAAGCAGAATAGACAGAGAACTATATATGTGTCCATATATAAAACTGAATTTCTTACCCTAAAGTTAATTCCTAAACCTCAGAGAGGCAAAACTGGACAGCCATAGGCCATCCATAAGGACAGGCTACTTATTAGATGAGTAGTCCAGAATGCTTATCTAATTATAAAATCAGATAAAGAGCTCAAATTTCCAATCAGACAAGTCACTCTTCATGTATAGCAGAAGAGAAATTGAGGGACAGAGGAAAAGGCCAGGAGTGTTATTCTTTTCAGCATCCCTCCAGCTATGTTCCAAATAGTTGTATTCCCTCCCACCCCCAATCCATATGTTGAACCCTAACTTCCAATATAATGGTATTAAGAGTCTTCCAGAAAGGGTCTAAATTTAGCAGAATTTAGCTCAAAACTGATATTAGTTTTGTTGCTGATTCTGTCACCAGTTTTTTAGATGAACACTGAATCAATACCTTGATCATTGGTTCCATGCCTAGATTCCTTCATTTTTCAAGTTCAAGCTCACTGTTCTTCATTCAATCTCCTCACCTTATAAATACTGTATAAATTACTATGTTGAGTTTCCTCATCTGAACTATGGACCCTTGCTAGTGTTTGAATTTGGTTTTAGTTTGTTCCTCAAGGCTTCCTTTGTTACAATTGATTCCCATTATACTAACAGGGTAGAAACTTAATCTTGCTGTGGTGTTCAGAGGTGAGGTCTTTGGGGGCCTTTGCAAATTGTTAAGACTAGATGATGTCATCAGGGTGAAAACTGCTCTCACCACCCCACCAATTGAATCTTTTTGGTATTATAAGAAGGAGAGATGCCAAAAGAGACATATCTACATATAAGCACAGTCTGTCTCTCACCATGTGATCCTCCTTGGGATACTACAAGCAAGAAAGCCATTATTAACGCAGCCCCTTGACCTTAGGCCTCCAGAATTGTGAGCCAAAATAAACCTCTTTTTATTAAAACTTACCCACACTGAGCTATTGTATTATTAACAACAGAAAATGTACTAGTACATTACCAGTTTTTTCCTGCACAGCTCTGACATTTTCACACAGAACCCAGGTGAGTTGCTTAGAGATGCTGATGCCATACCATTTGACTAAACCATCCAGTCAATCTACATGTTATTCACACTTTCCCCACTTCTCAAATATTTGACCTATAGTTTAGTTTCACTATCCATTGGATCCCTTTTCCTAAACTACATCTTAATCCTGACCTCATTTGAGATACCCTCTTATATCAAGCAGTAGTATCTGAAGGAAGCTTTAGCTTAACTCACCCTCTGCACAACCCTATTTTCCACTAGTGCCTGTCAGATATGCTCTATTCATGCCCTTCAGTTTCCTGCCTTATATAGCTAGGACTAGAAGTATGGAATTTAAAAAAAAAAAAAGGTAGAGGAGTTAGGACGACATCTTTACTAAATTGTGTTATGAAGGATTAAATTGTGGTTCAAGTGTACTGTCAGTTGTTCACAATCAGCACCAGCTATAAATTCAATTTTCTGATCCCTATTTCCATCCTTTTCCAAAAGTAAGAGTGAGAGATGCTGTCTTCTAAGGGACTGTCTTCCATTTGTATTCTCCGTCCACCTGTACTTGTTCTTCGTATTTGAGTTTAAGCCTCACTCATGACTTCTACAATTATTCCAATCTAATTTCTCCAATTTTTAAATTCTTTGCCCATATTTTTATATGAATTTAAATGATAATTAATCTCTGATTATTTGTGTGTAATATTCTTTTCTCCTTGAGGGAAACAGAATGTGAATTAAAACTTCTTTGGTATTCTGCATTTCAATTATTAAAATGTCTGCTACATTGAGGATGTAGATCTTACCTTTTATAAACACATTTTTTCCATTGTAGCATTTCTTTTAAAATGAAGTGCTTGTAAAATGATTATAGGTTAATCACATATTTAAATGCATAAACCCTTTATTAAAAGCTTCTAGTTGGTTCTTTCATCCTTTTGCTTCCAGGAAAAAATGTGATTCTCATGTAAGATCAAATAAAGAATTATTAACATAAATGAATGCATTATACTCTGGTAATCTTACCACTTCAACATGATGCTAATTAGCAATTTTAAAATTACAAAATGACTGGCATACTAGAGTTCACTACTTGACTTGTACTTTCCATGTTGAGAAAAAAATACACACTCAGTATGTCTCCTTGCTGACTAATGAATACTATGAGTAAGTCAGAACATTTGTAATTTGCAATGAATGGTTATTACCAAGATTCATTATTTAAAGAGGAAAAGTGGTATGATTAAGTATCTTAACCAATCAGGTCAATGGAAATACAAATTTGCCAGTTATATCTATAATTCAAATCATAACATCTCTTAAGACCAACACTAAATATGAAATATATGCACTTAAGTTTTCTTCTTGGTTGATTAGAAAGATTTAGTGCTAAAATTGGAGTTATAATAACAATAACAATAGATAATGTTTTAAGGGCTTACTTGGTCCAGGCAATGGGGTAGACAATTTATATGCATCTCAAATCTTTTTAACATCCCTAAGGGATGGTTATTTTAATTCCCATTCTACAAAATGGGAACTAAAATCTCCAGTGGTTAGGTGATTTAACAACACACATCATTTTTTATTGAGCATAGGAATCAGTTTGGTACCCCCTATTGCTAAATCTGTGTTTTTCCCCGACTTTAGGGATAATACTGCGTACTCTCTAGAGCTGCAATAGGACCTAATAGCAGATAATGGATATAAGATGTCTAACAGAGTGAAAGTATTGAAGTAATATATTTCAGATACTTTGAGTCTTCCCCTTTATTCTATGTATTTTTATGGATCAAAATGTGGTCCCAGAATAGAACCTAGAAACTTTTTAGAAAAACAGGATTTAAGGTCTTTAGACCTACTGAGTCGGAGTGTATATTTTATAAACATTTTCAGATGATTGTTGTGCACACTGAAGATATAAAAGCCCTACTTTATACATTAGAGCTATATACGGAATGGAAAGAAAAGAGAAGGGCTCTCTATGGTGTATGTATTCGGCCTTATAAAAACAAATGGTATTCTACATTTATCCATATAAAACAACATACCCATCTGTACAACTATATCAACTAACTTTACCAGAAAAAAATAAAGAGCAGAAGCACAAACTATGAACCAAACAATGTATAATAAAAGAAATAAAAACTTTACAGGCTTAGATAAAAGTGGAAGTGAAAGATTTCAGGGATATATAACTGCATTCTTCTTTCCCATTAAGATCAAATAATTTATTTTCAGTTATACAACATATTTAATTTTAGCTGTGTTTACTATTCCAGGTCATAAAGATTCCAAGTAGAATATTTTGAGTTATACTGATGACTAGTAGTGGCAAGACGATTCCAGAACCTAAAAATTTGATCCAAATGTGATTTAAATTGTATAGAATTAATTCTGAAGATAATTGGGAATGATAGATTAAAGAAAAGAAGTCAAATTTCCCTTCCAAAAATTACAAACAAAATAAACTGAATTAGTAGCAACACTCCAGCAAATAGGTAACAACTATCCCAACAGGACTCCCAAAGTGCAAGAATTATAGTAAAAAATCAATGAGTTGGATGCCATTAAATTAAAAAGATTTTTCTCAGCCAAGGAATTGGTGAAAAATGTCAAGCAAGAATGTACAGAATGGGAGATAATCATGACCTGTGATTCCTCTGACAGGGATGAATATGCAAAATTTACACAGAACTCAAAAAACTTAATATCAAAAACACAAACAATCCAAATAATAAATGGGTCAGAGAGCTAAACTGAAACTTCTCAACAGAAGAAACTGAACAAGACAATGAACATATGATAAGGTGTTTTAAATCATTAGTAATGAGAGAAATGAAAATCAAAACTACATTAAGATTTCACCTTACTCAAGTCAGATTGGCAAAGATGGAAAATATAAACAATGAGAGATGCTGGAAGGATTACAGGGAGATAGGAACACTCTCAAATTAAAAATGTTTGGTAACAGTATATGCTTCTGTATAATATTCACTGACACCTCCAAATTGCCTTATAGATCAGTTATTTAACATTTCAAGCTATGACATGATGGACCTGTATATTGACCTATAAATCACTTTATCTCTGTCACCATTTCAATATATAAAGAAGTTATACAGCAAGTTGAATATTTTATTACATCTTAACTGTTTATAATTTGAAAAACCAAAGTTTTGCTAACCATAAAAATGCTCCAAAAATGGAATAGATTTGAGATAAAACTAAAATAGAACTAAAGGAAATGTTGATTTCACTTCAGATGATTTAACATATGTTTAAATACCAAGAGAACCAAATTAGAGGTCATGAGTAGAATATGAAAAATTCCCTAGAAGGTGACAGCTTTGAGGCCTTAAAGAGAGAGATGAAAGCAATTTTAACCCTGATATGGTTTTATTATTTCCTACTGAAGAAATACTTCAGTCTGTAATTATTTTGTATTTTTCTCCAATTATCTAATTATCTTATTCATGTAGAGGGATAGTATCCCAGTACTCTCCCCACTAGTATCATGTCAAAAGAGTAGCTTTGTCAGTCATTAACAGTCTTAAGGATCTTCCATATTCACATAAGAACAATAAACTAGCTTCATGAAATATTAGTTTCCTCTGAGGGGAACCATGTGTCTTTTGTGATGTGTAGACAGCCTCAAAGAGCAGTGTCTCTAATGCAGATTCTTTTAATGTTAGGTAGATAAAAGGAAAATATTCTAGTAAAAGATAACACTATCTTTGTGTGCAGCTAATCTCTTTACAACAATGATTTCATGCAGTACATTAAATACATCATATGGAAGGTACTGATGTCACACAGATGAGGCAGAGAAGACTGTGTCATGTATCCCAGGATATTCCCAGGGTTCTAGGATTCAAACTATTTTTACTTCAGTAAACTTTCTTGGCCATTTAGAGTACATAATTCCAAGTGTCTGTCATGAGATATTGAATTTAATCCTTTACTTTGTGATGTATTTGTGCAGTTTCAGACACACATACAAAAATGACTGATTCAACATAATTTTTCTAACTCCTGTATCTAATCAATCTTTAAGTCCCTTTTATTATATCTTGATAGACAGATGGAATAAGGATAGATGGACTAGCTGCACCTATTTATCTGTCTTGAATCTCTTTTCTATCCTTCCCATTTCCACTACCTAGTTTGAGAAACCATCAACTCACAATAGTCCTTCTAATCTATTTTCTTCCACTTCTGTATCCCTCCAAACCAGTCTCAATGCAGAAGTCAGTGTGATCGTACCCAAAAGCAAATTTTATCAGAAGAAAAATTTACTTTAAAACTCTTCAATAGCTTCTAACAGCCAACTACAGAACAAAGTAAGCAATCAGTACATTGAACAAAGAATTATGGTTTTAGAGCAATTTTGTTATTGTCTCCCTCTTTCCATTCAACTCTGCTCAGTGGAAGTAGGTTCTATATGTCTGGAAATTGATGAAAATATATCAGATCCATGACATTTACCTTCATTTTTAGCATTTAAAGTTAGGGTAATGCACTCTGGAACCAACTGCTTGAGTATAAATCAAAAGCTATCACTTACAAATTCTATAAACTTTGGCAAATCATTTATCTGTGTGCTTCAGTTTTCTTCTGGACAAATGCAGAATATTATCAATTCTGATATTGAAAATATTGGGTTATTGTGAGAATTAAAGAGTTTATATATGCAAAAGCTTTTAGAACCATTCTTGGCAAATAGTAGTGGCAATATATGCTAATGATTCTTTCAACTAGGGAATGAGAGAATTTGGGTGGCTCCAAAGTCAAAGACACAGTATAATTTGGCAATTTTATAATTATAAACACCCTACTTCATACAATTATACCAGGTTTCCAAGTTTGTTCCTTCCCTCCCACGGCTTAGTTTTTGTTTCTAGCTCTCCTCCAAGGGAAGAAAGGAAGGAGAATAAGAAAACTAAAGTTTTTACTTGACTAGAATTATTTTAAGATGAATTAGTAATTTCTGAGCATGGCAGGTGTTTAAAGTTTTCTTAGGAAATATTTTTTTGAGATTCTTGATAGACACTATAAGAGAAAGTTGAGAATATTGAGAATATTCTACTACATAGCCTGACATGAGATATAGGCAATAAGTTTTCCTCTAGTGTTTTGAGGATTCAAACCCTGTTTTGCTGGATTCCCCATCTCTTCACCTTTTGGAGACAGTACATCTCCACAGGCAGTTTCTTAGGCAGAACTTAATACAGATCCAAGGTCACTCTTTTCATATTCACCTTCAGCCAGAATGGCCACTAGTAGAGTAACTATGAGTAGCTAGAAGCAAGGTTCTTTCTTGCTCCCATGACACATTTAATTTTTCATATTATTTACCTGCAATACTCTGCTATCATTACTATTCATGAACAAATATTAAAATGAACTAAGATGGATAACATATAAGAAGAACTTTACTTTAAACTTTATACAGTTTCAACTTTAAACAATTTCTTCCCTGTGATGGCTAAAATTTCAATTAAACTACATTGGTTTTTAGGTCATGTCATGTTATGAAACAACCTCAGCCAGTCTGATCTAAAAGCCATGAGTTCTTGTCCACTTCCATCTTCTCTCCAGTTTGACTTGAAATAGACAAGACAGGAAATTGTTGCTCCTTGTCTATTTCTTTACTTTAAGTTATTATGTCTCTGCCCCTCTAGGTAGGATAAGGAAGCAGTGAAGAACAGAGAAAAGCTTAAATGGTTGGCAGTTGTCCTATGTCATTTATACACTCTGTAGTGGTTCACGTCTGAAATCTGTTTTGTTTTTCTGAGGCTTTGTCAAAGCTCTTCCTTATAAGATGATTTGTTCTTCTTAAGAATATGGTGTCTCCCAATGCAGAACAATTCCAGGGCCCTTAGCAATCTGCTTCCCCATGGTTACTGTATCCCTTTGGAAGATCATCTTGGACAAACACTTTTTAAGACTTCTCAGGGTTATCTCCTGTGTGACATCTGTATCAGAACTACAAAAAATATGATCCATATTTTAAAATCACAAGAAGAGCCCTTCTTGCCTAGGACAGTATCTCCTTTGCTGTAGGGTAATCAGGGAATCTAATCTTATTTTATGTGCATTTTAAAAATAAATCATGTACCAGCTTAAATACTCCTCCATTTCCAGAGAACTCAAATTCTCAGAACGGTTATCTGGAGACATGTTTACTTAGTATGGAAAGAAAGAAAATTTTTTCACCTTTCTTAGAAGGAAAGGAGAGCAATTGATAGGTCTTTGACTTCTCTAAAACAAATTTTTTCTTCCAAGTCTCAAGTTTGAATGAATTCTCAGCATTGTTTTATTAAATGTGGAGGTTGGGTAATACTGGCAGACCTATAGCTCTTATTGCCTTTTACGGGTCTGGTATAGATCAGGACCCTAGTTTGGAAGGCAATGATATTTCCTGATTACTGTAGGCAGTCTAAGTATTAAGCATCTTAGAACTATGATATCAGTAAAATTCACCTCTAAGCATCCTCTTATGCAAATACACAATATTTTCAAGAGGATACTGATAAAGCTTGCTAACGTATGGGTTTCCATAACCCTTAGCTCAGCAGAGTGAACCTAAATATTTCCTCAATAAGAAAATCAATGAATTGGAATGCATTTAATTTTAAGGCTGTTAGTCATTATTTTAGAAACGGACTGAAGTATTCATGGTTATTATATGTATTTTCACATGTATGTGGGCACATATCAATAACATACACATGGCCTTAGCACTGCACATCCGGGCCACAACCATTCCCCTAGACAATTTACATTCAAGTTTATGTAAATAATCACTTATGAGAATTTCATTTATACAGGGAATAAGGAGAATGGTGCCTCCAGGAATACTACAAATTCTTAGATAAATATGCATTCTTCTGGCATCAACAGATAACTAATAGACTCAATTAATCATATTTATTAAATATCTGTTCTGAATGAGGGATGATGTTAGATGGTGCAGATTGTGATAAATGTCTCCAGAGATAAACGAAAATGAAAACAAATAATGATCACAAGTATATGTAGTGTATATACACACATAAACATAAAAATGCTTTAAATAAATTTTAAAGAGAAGTTGAAGATAAGCATAACTGGAAACAAATATTTTATTTTAGTTTTAAATACTCCCGTTTAGAATCATACATGATTTTCATAATAAAAATAATCACTTTTAAATGATTTTTATATTAATATTTTAACAATTCAGATGAAATCCAACATGTATTCATCACCCGATATTTAAAGGTAATAATTAACAAATTATTCATCCAAAAATCACCTTTTTGGATACCTGAGAAAAAAATATAACTTGAAATTTTAGTAATTGAGGCAATAAATTATAAGACTGGACCATACTAAATTAGGAATATTAATTATTTAAGATTGTTCCCCAGTAAGCAAACACAACAGCTAAAACTGCTGATTGAAAATGCACAACATATCCAGTGGAACTCACATCCAAATATATTTTTGAATATAAATATGGAATTATATATTTGTGATAAATGTAATATTACTATTTAATACATACTTATGTGTTTACATTCTGGATCTTGAGATGCAAAAAATATCTTATGCTAAGATCTAATAAATATGAGCTTTAAAATATGACATAATTGTTTCTGAAATACAAATAATTCTATAATTTTCTTTAAGATTTCTATCACTTCTAAATTTATGTACAGCAACTCGAACTTATTTGTGGTTTCAATATCCAAATATACAAATTGTAATAAATTTTACTTTAAAAATAAAAATTTTTCTTGAATTAAGTTTTTTTTAGTCAATGGTTAAACTAAACTTATGTATTTAAAGAAATGACCTTAAAAATCATAAAATAAAGCATACTTTATCAGCCTCTGAAGGAAACATGCATTACCAATGCATCCCTAGGAAGGATTGGAGGATGAGGAATCACATATGTAAAAATAACTATAGTATTCCAAGTTTTAATAACTTTTCCTTTTTTTTCCTTTCCAACTTTTACTTGAAATCAAAGACTCAGGTACATAACATGATCTTCTACTAGCTTTTATTTTTTCCTTTCTGGCATCTTGATTTCTTTGTAACATATGTCAAATTGGCAAGAGTAAAATGATCCCGTCTTTAATCATGGAAACTCTTTTTCATGGGTACATAAAACAGTCTAAAAGTTTGATGAACTGAAAAATAACTCACAATATTAGATAAGGGCTTCCTAAATTTTTATGTCACAACATATTTAGAAATTTATAAGAATAGGTCAGGGATTTGAGCAGTGGCTCAGTGGTTATGGCACTTGCCTGGCATGCGCAAGAACACAGGTTCTTACCCCAGCACCATGTATACAACAAACTGTCAGCAATGAAAGCCACATGAAAAACTAAATAAAAATTGATTTTCTCTTTCTCTCTCTCATACTGTTCCTCTCTCTTAAAGGAAAAAAGAAAAGAAATATTTCCAAATACCCCCAAATCTAGACGCAAATGGTCTTACTTTCCTACTCACTGATCTTAAATAAGCATCATAGACTGAAAGTAGGCTTGGCACCCTTCTTTACCAGTGCACCTATTCCAACCACATGTCTAATAATACAATATCAAAGGATAATTTTTAAAATGTGCTTGAATAATGTATAAGTGATGCCAATACACAAGAAGGCCATGGATTATCACGAACTGGTTACCAAATAAAGTTTTAATTCTTGATCTGTCTAGATGGAAAAATGATAGAATTCAAGGTAATCATTACAGCTGAGACCTTTTGCAAAAGTGTCTGCCCCATACATTCAGCTATGAAAATATAAGAATGTGAGTCTAATCAATATAGGACTTGGAGTACGTAGCCAAGAAGAAGGTTCTTCTGTTCAGTCTGTTTATATATACAGACATTATATCAACCTACTTGATGAACTTCCTCAAAGACCCCAATATTAAATCAATAAGATGGAACAACAACAATCCTTTCCCTGTTTCCCTCCATTTAAGTATAATTTGACATTTTGAAAAAAAAAACCCTAATATTTTTAAAATATTTAAAACTATCTGAAGTTTTACCACTGGAGTATTTCTATAAATGCTATGAAGAATATGGTTTCTTATTGTAAAATGTGATTTGGTTACACTCTGTGGCATGTTTAATGGGGGGGAATTGAAATATTTAATGGGGATACTTGAAATTCACTGAAGTGTCTCCATGTTATTTTTGCTTTGTGAACTTAATAAATAATTCTATATTTTGCCAAATGATATTTTTTCCATTTTTAAAACTGGGCTATGGAGAATAATATGTAGGTGATGCTAAATGTAGACATAAGAATTTGCCTTTATTTTAAACACAGCATTGTAATTTATAGCTTTTAAAGAAAAATGTAATTTGGTAGAAAAATCTTAATTAATTATCAATGGTTCTCAGATGTCATTGTGTCAATTTGCAAACTAGAGAAATAAATAAAATCATTTCACCAGTCTGGCATTGAAAAATAAAGTCTCTGTACTGTTGAACTCAAAAATTTACTAGTATTATCTCTCGAAGAACCAAACCCTGGATTGATATATTACTGCAGATTTTTCTTTTCTGTTTTCAAGGTTTATAAAGAAAATAAGCTAACTAAAAATATTGAGTGTGGGGGGGGGTGAGTGTGTTTTACTAGGGATTGAACCAAGGGGAGTTCTATCAAGTAATTACATCCCAAGCTCTTTCATTTTTATTTTGAGACAGGGTCTCACTAAGCTGCCAAGGCTAGTCTTGAGCTGGTGCCCTTTCTGTCTCAGTGTCCTCAATTGCTGGAATTACAAGCATGTGCCACAGAGCCCAGTGACTAAAACAACTTTAGAAGACTTTACATCTTAGATTGTTTTCATTTCCTTATAAAAATAGGTTTATATTACTTACTGAATAATAGTTAAGACTTTTGTTGATTTATTTCCATGATCATTTATTTATTGAACAAACATTTCTAAATTATAGGTACAGGACAGGAACTGAGGCAGAATGATAAAATGTGTAAAGTTCTTGCCTTCATAGATATCATTCTATTAGGGTATGCAATTGAAAAAACCTAATTATAAAATAGCATGGTAAATATTATTATTAAGTGTTGCTCCCCGCAGCGTTCCGGAGCAGGGAGCGGGCGGAACGACCTGGACCTGGGCCGTTCCCTGGCGGCCGAGTCAGGACAGGGCTGGGAACCAGGGGCAAGGGGGCTGAGCGCCGGCAGCCGGAAGGCAGGACCTTCCTTCCCAGCCGGGGGAGAAAAAGAACTCAGTCACACACGCAGGTGGTACTTTGAAACTTCTCTCCCGCTTTATTTCTCCCACACATCCGTAGATATAGTGAGAGCAGGCTGCTAAGGGACCAATAGTGAAGTGGCAGAACTAGCTCGTTTCAGCCAGTGAGGGACTATTATATTGGTGACGTGGGGGGGGGGTGCAAAGAGAGAGAGAGAGAAAGTAGCACTCCGGCGCAGGCGCATAACTCGCCTTACTCAGAGCGCACGAAATGTGAAGGCGGAGGAAAGAAAAGTATTATGACGTCCAATATGGCGATTTTCCTTTTGCACAGAGCCCAACAATTAAGGAAGTCAAAATATTATGGGGGCACAGAACCAAGGCAAAGGAAAATGTTCAGAAAAGGACATATCTAAAAACCTCACCTAAAGAATGAGCAGTGAGTCAATTAGAAGAATGGGAATACAAGATCCAAGAAGAGAGTAAAAACAACATGGTACACTAGAAGAACTGAGCAAAGTTCTTATTGTTATCCGTTATGGCTTAAGTGTAATCCTTGGAGTGGCAGGATGAAGTTGAAGATGTGAGAAATGGTCATACCATGGCAAGTAGACACCACTTCATATCATGAAGTATTTTTGGAAGCGATGTCTAAAAGTTTAGACTTCATCCCCAAGTAAATGAAAACCAATTGTGATAATCAACTTCTAAGACGGCACCCAATAATCTTTGTCTCCTATCATTCACACTCCTGTGTAGTCCTCTCCTATAATGAACCAGTGCTTATTTATATAACCAATAGAATTTGGCAATAGTGATGAAATAAATTCTGAGATTAGACCATAAAAGTCACTGAAGAATTTTGCCTTTCATTCTTGAATCACTCATGGTAAATTAGCCATCATGTTGGGAGGACACTCAAGCGAACTTGTGGAGAGAAACCAACTGTCATCTGCAATTTGACAACCATATAAGTTAGCCTCTTAGAAATGGATTATCCAGCTTTGTTTACATCTTCATATTAGTACAGTTTTAGACAAAAAGTCAGCATAACCTCATGAAAGAATTCAAGTCATTAAAACCACCCAGCCAACTCATTCCAGAATCATGAACCATAGAAAATGAAAGAAAAAAAAGATTTTTGTTATCTTGAGCAATAACATTTTGTTACAGATTCTTATATAGTATTAGTTAATAAATTAACCTATTAAGGATTTTTAAAGAGATGAAACAATGAAATATTTAAACCGGAGTGTCATGGTTATATTTTCATTTCAGAAAAATCTCTGTTTACATGACATAGAAAGGCTGTAGAAATCCAAAATGGGAGGTAAAGGAACTGTGTCAGTATTTCAGGCAAGGGATGTTGGTGCCCCAAATGACAATGAGAACTCAGTACTGCATTAATCTTCATTGTTAATCTATATTTACTGATTTATTTTTAATATAAGAATTCTATTTCATGTATTCATGCTAATACATGAAAGTCAACTATTGATCAGCTTTCACATTTAATTCAACACTCATGAAACAACATTGAGTTCTACATATACAAGCAAGTTAGAAGTTTTATCCACTCAACCATTATCTCTTGAAGTTTGGCCAAGTGAGAACAGAGTCCGGCACTTTTCTGCCTTCTGAAATTGATGTCAGCTATTCAGCCGACTCTAACAAATAGCCTCAATAGTGCTAACGCGTAGTGACCCTGCCACCTCCATTCCACAATGACTTCAAAATCTCTGCTGTGGTGGTATGCAATAACCACATTCAGCAGCAATTTCCAAAATGATACGCTTTACTTTGCCAGGTCTATAGCAGATGCAACACAGTTTGCCAAGGCACAAGAGAATAAAGTCCATCTTGTTTCCCTACAATTATCTATATTGCTTGAGAGAGAGACTCAACTTACTATTCTTTGTGAACAATATCTATTTTCTCTAACTACTAAAGTGTATGAAATTTGCATAAATCCCATATGGGATTTTCTTAAGTCCCAGAATATTTTTTTTTTAAAGAAAATCTCCTTTTGGGAGAGCTTGTAAGGCTTTTTACAAGCTTATCAAACACCTCCACTATGACTGACTCTCTTCTTCATCTTGAAGTAACATTTCTAAGATGTTTTAAATTCTCTTTCAAAAGACAAGAATGTGATTATTATGTAAAAAGAGTTTAGAAATTGCTAAACTAGAAGAACACAAATCTGGATGCTAAATGTACTTTATTTGTATGTTTGCCCTAAAACATAGATTTTTTAATAATGTCATAAATGCACTGTTTATCAAACAAATTATTCCAGATCTTTCATTATATTCATTGCCTACAATTTCATGCATTCTTCTCCTTTTCTTTCCTCATTCTTTGTCCTCTTAATGGATACTATACAAGTGGGGGAGAGAAACTTTAGCAATTACCTTTTTCAAATGACTTGTTTTCTAAAATGAACAAACTGAAACCCAGACCAATGGAACATGACCTAATGAAAGATTATATCTATCCTAAGAGTTTATTAAACTTTTCCTCAAATCTTTTTTTTTCCAATTCCACTACCACATCACTTCTAGTCTACCATTTCCTAACTTCCATTGACAGTCCAGTTTAATCCCCTGACCACACTATAAGACTCACCTTCTAAACATCTAAATCTGAGTTTCAGTCCCTTCTTAACAACCTCCAATAACTGCTCAATGATCTTGAGATAAAGTCCAAATTGGCTTTAAAAGGTCCTTCATTGCTTTGTCCAATTATTCAATTTTTTTTCTTCCCTCAACTTCGATTAAATAATTGTAATTAAACAATTAATCACAGTGCTTAACATTTGTTATGTTCCAACTGCAGTCCAGGAATGCTGCTGGGGTCTTTACAGGTAGTAGAGAAGAGTGGCTGAAGTAAGTGAGCTGTGCAGTCACTCTGTCTAGACTCCGGTCCCCGCTTGGCCTATTATGAACTGTGTGTTCTGTCCCGTTTGCTCCAGTAGCTATACCTGCTTAAATGAATTATTTCCTGAAAAGTCTGGCATATAGTGAGTACTTAACAAATCTTGATTATTAATTCTTCTCAAAATTCAAGGAAGAAATTATTTGTATTAGCCTCATTTTACACTTGAGAAAATCAGAAAGAATATTTCATTTCAAAATATGAACAGAAACAAGGATCTATGCCTGGTTATATGTTTAGAAAGTTCCTATATGTTACCATTTTGTGATAGGGTATGCTTATGTTGTCCAAGGTAAAGCTGCCCAGTGACTAAACACTGAGATGAGACAGGTGCTGACAATAGCCCTGAGAAGACAGGACACTCTCCTATTTGATCCTGACTTTATATCTAGGAGGGCAATCCCCAAAAGTAGGTAGGTAGATATTGTACAAGCTTGTTTATCTGTGGAGCAGATGCCCAGCTACAGCTAGGCATACAAATATTTTAGAAAGTAATATCTATGAAGAGACAGGAGGATGCAGGATTGGGTAGCAGGAACTTCCAGACTGTAATGCAGATCTGACAAAGTCTGTGCCAGCCCAACAGAAACCCCAGGAGCACAGATGATCTGTTGTAGAAGAGCCCTGGTGAAAAGAAAAGTCTAGGTACTGCACCACATTCTAGCTTAGTGATGGACTGAGGCTGGCTACTCTGAGCACAGCATGACCTCCACTCAGGCTAAGGGGACCTGAAGGAGTTCACAGCTGGTCCTCAAAGATGGCCAATGAGTCATTTCTTGTAGGAGGGGCTGATCTGTGCATCTCTTCAGTGTTAGTCACAGATGGGAAGAGCTACTCGATTGCAAGGCAGATGAAGGAAAGAAAGATAAGACGTCCCTCAAGATGTTCAGACTGTGGGACTCCATATGGAATTGAGGAATCAGTAAAAATATGGGGAAAAACACTACCTCTGGATTTGTTTCAATTTTTGACACCTAACATTAGTAGTTGAAATGTCAGTGCTCCTTCAGCACTGGAGAATCAACAAGGACATCTTACGAAGCATTTTGGTCATAATATTAAAACGGAAGCAGCAACACTGGAGAAGAGAATAGTGAAGCCGCTCAGTCTTGCAGCAAACCATTTAGGTCAACATGGTCTGGACTGTTTCTGTATAAAGTGATTCCAAAATGTCAAGGATTTAGAGCATACAGGCTTACCGCTCGCTCTCCATGAGTCATGCTGGTTGGCTGCAGCTCTGCCATGTCATCTACGTTTTGAACACAACCTGTTTGACACCATAGGAGAGGGAAAAAGAACAGCAAAACATACACTGACTCTTAAAGCTTCTGCCAGGAAATAACTCCTTCCCTCCGCTGACATGACATTGACCACAGCACATCACAAGGGCACAGGGACTTCAACATGCAAAAGGGATAATCCTCCCAGAGAAGGGCAGTGCTACTGGTGAACAATAGCAGTGTCCATGACAAAACCCACAGAGGAGTCTACCTCTTTAGGTCTAGCTGCCAGTACCAATATTAGGCCTCACATCCCATGACAGATGTTATTATTTTGGGCTAATTGTGAATCATCTTGATATATACCAATTATGGAAGTAGACCTTACCAAAAAAAGGGCAAAAGAAAAAGCATTTTGAGATTTTAATTGCCCAAATTACTCTCACCTATAATTCAATAAACTAGCCCATGTTGATATCTCAGCTTCGGTAATCTAGATATTATGGATAGTTATATTTTAGAAGTATCATTATGATGATAAAATAATTTTTAAAAACTAAAAGGACTATAAACATGAATATTATTATTGTTTTTTCATTATAATTGCTACTGATTTTTTCTAAACCAAATGGCTTTGAGATTAACAAGCCAGCAGACTATAGTACTCTCTATATATAGGTCATCTCTTAAAAGATGAAGGAAGAAAAGCAATGTTAAAGATCTTCATGAAACCCTCAATGAAAAGAAATAGAGAATTTTAAAAATCTGTAATAGAGGGGGAAAATGAGTTTCATATAAGCTTCATTGAATTCTTATCAATAAACAACTCTGCTTATTATTCAGAGTTATCTTTCTTTTCCATTTGTTACATGACACCTTAAAAATAAATGAATAAAAATTATCTCTATAACATAAAAGAATTACTAAGAAATAAATATGACATTCAAAATACAAAGCTCCCTGGCATGATTATAAGTAATACCCTAGGAAGTGCTGTGGTTCTAATTACAATATGATAGAATACACATTTGTCTGGAAAATAGCACATTTAAGAGATATGTAATATTCGTTTTAACAGCTGCAAAAAAATAAAGGGCATAAATATCATGTGCTATATTTCTACTTCACAAATGATGCCTAAATAGTTTAGAACAGATATTTCAAAAGATGGAATGTTTTGAAAATAAGCTATGTTCATTTGTATATTTAGTCCATATATAAATCAGATAAACAATCTGCATATTTCTATGCAAATAATTTTTTAAGTAATTTAAACATACATCAAACAGTGAAAATTGTGGTGGAGGTACCAATAGTAGGCTGTGAACAACAAAGTTGTAGAAGAGTTACAAACTCCTACAGAAACACCAATGGGAAATATAAGTGTCATGGTAGTAATTACCAGCAGATACAGTTCTCAAAGAGGAAAAAATGAAAACTAGGAATAAGAGTAATTACCGTCATTTATTGACCTCAGACTATCTGCCAAGTACTATACCTTGTACTTGATATGTATCATCTCATCTAACTATAACAATTTAGGGAGATTTTACTATTTTACAGATTAAAGTGGTAAATAATTTGCTATAGCAGGTACTAAGGGAGCAAAGGAGAATTTAAATTCAGTTCAGTGATGCTGAATCTAATCTATGTAATCACTACAGCCTAGGATGAATGCACTATGGAACACATCACCAACAGTCTGTTATTCCAATTTAGGTCATCACAATGTGACAGTAAGGTGTAGAACAGAGTATATGTGACCAGGTGAATATTCGGAATGTTGAACAGAAAATTTGGAGTTATCAGTTTATAGACAATAACTGAAGTTCTGAAAATAGGTAGATTATTCAAGAGAAATACATAAAATGAAGAAAAAATGAATTTCTAGTGGAAACACTAAGGAAAAAAAGATATAGGGCAACCCATTAAGGAAACTAGAAAAGTACAGACAAAAAAAAAAGTAAAAAAAAAAATTTTAAAGCTTTGTATCATAGAATCCAATAAGAGAACATAACAGCAGAATGAAGGAATCAATTGATTAACAAAGAGGCTGAAAAGGTAGAAATGAAAAGAGTACACCAGAATTAAGAATGACAACTAAAAAAAAAAATCAACATCAAAAAAACCACCATTCAATACATGGGCAAACAAAATGGAATATATCAACACATAAATGGCTAACAATGACATGAAAACTTCAACATCTTTAGCTATCTGGGAAATGAAAATTAAAACTACATTGAGATGCTAGGCATGATGGTGCATACCTATAATCTCAATGGCTCAGAAGGTGAGACAGAAGGAATGCAAGTTCAAAGCTAGCCTCAAGAAGTTAGGCAGGCCCTAAGCAACTTAGAGAAATGCTGTCACAAAATAAAACATGAGAGGGAACTAGGCATGTGACTCAGTAGTTAAGCACCCCTGAGTTCAACTCCCCCATCCAAAAATGAAAACAAAAAAAAAAACCTATACTGAGATTCCATCTTAGTCCTTTCCAGAATGGCAATCACAAAGAATACAATAACAACAGATGTTGCAAGGACTGAGCAGGTGGAGGAACTATTGCATACTGCTTGTGACAGTAAATTAGTACAACCACTATGGAAATTAGCATGGAAGTTCCTCAATAAACTAAAAAATTGAACTATCACTTGATCCAGCTATACTATTCCTCGGTATTTATCCAAAAGGGCTAAAGTTAGCATATTTAAGGGAAACTTGCATACTTATGTTTATCACAGCACAATTCATAATAACCAAGTTATGGAAACAGCCTAGATGTCCATCAATAGATGAACAGATAAAGAAAATGCAGTTTGTATGCATAATAGAGTTTTGTTCAGCCAGAAGGAAGAATGAAACTATGCAATTTGCAGGAAAATGAACGAAACTGGCAAGCATTATGGTAAGCCAAAAAAGTCAGTTGAAGAAAGATAAATACTGTATGTTTTCTCTCACATACATGCTCAAGAGAAAAGAAAAGCTGTCATTAGCATTCCTAGTTTAAAGCTACATAACTCCAAATTCTTCTGTCATATCACCTTCTTCTCTATAGTCAAAATTTCTGCCCCTCTCTTGTAAGAGCATTTATGACTAAATTTAGGACTGATCTAGATAACCCAAGATAATTTCACCATCTCAAGCCCCTTAATTTAATGACATCTGCAAAGTCTATTTTACCATATAAGATAACATTCACAGGTTCCAGAGATTAGAACTTCATACTTTGAGGGCCATTATTCACCTACCTTATGGTGGAAGTTTCAAGATGCACAAGCATGCCATTTTTGTCTTACTCTAAATACATGATGCTAAATGACAAATACTATTCAATAATGCTTCAGAACATGACTACACTGTATATTTACTCTGCATTGTCCAAATAAACTTCTTTGATGCTTCTTTCTTTTATAATAAAGTGTTCCTGCTCTTGCCAAAATTCTAACCTTCCATTTATGCTCACTTTCTAATGAACTTGGCTTTATAAAGAGCAATTTCTTTCCACTGAATCAATCTTTGCAACATATTCACCTCCAACTATCATTCCTTTTCCTCTTGTTAGAAGAGTTGTCTCTTATCCCTTTCTCCTGTCCATCCCTCCTTACCTCATCAAATGACTCATCATTCAATTGAATAAGCTTTTATATCAAATGTCACCCCCACACTAACTTCAAGAGCTATTTCATTGTTTAAATTTCCCTAGGAATCTCAGCTAAATAGTTGGCTCTTTGCTTCTTCATATGGTACTTTCTTGGTTTCTGTGACATTACTGTAATTTTCTTTCTTTCTCTTTTTCCTTTTTTCAGTGCTGGGGATCAAACCCAGAGCCACATATATGCAGTGGACAAATGCTCTACCACTGTGCCACATCCATAGTCCTTCACTCTTCCTAGTCTTTTCTTCAGTCTCATTAGTTTTCCCTCACTCTTTGTTGGGTCTTCTCTCTCTGATTATTACCTCAATATTAGGATGCCCCAGAGATGTGCCTTGAATTTTTTCTTCTCCCTTTCTTCTCTGTAGACTATCTCACCGGGCCCTCCAAATTACCACCCATATTTCTGGGTTCTGAAAATTAATATCTAGTGATGACTCTCTTCATAACTCCAAACTCACATATTCAGTCTCCTCACTTATGTGGCTCATAAGATTTTCAAATATTTTATGCCTAATATTTAATTTAGAATTATAACTTTATCTTTATCTTTAGAATATTCATCTTTCATTCTTCTCAGTTTAGTGAATGATATGACAAGATTATTCAAATAAACAATAGCAAAGAACCTAAGAGTTATTCTTGTTCCTTTCTTTTATTTACTTTCCATATTGAACAGATCAAGTCTCTCCGATTCTACCCTTTAAATATACACTCAGCATTAACTAATTTTCTATTTTCCTACTCTCTCCCTAAAGTGAAGTCACCATTATCTCTCACCTGCATTACTTGAATTACCTATTTAATGATTTCCTCTTTTGTACTTACCTACCTTCTCTAATAGTGTGACTTGGGCTTTTGTTATAAATCTAAATAGGATCATGCCATACCCATGCTTAATAATCACCAAAGGCTTCTTACATATATAACCTACATTTGGATCCTGATGAATTCTCTGACCTCATCATACAGTATTTTTTTTTTCCTGCAAACTTCAGCTACGTCCACACTAATGGAACACTGAGTCATTTCCCAAGTTAGGATTCATGTGTTTATTCTTCCCTGGGAATTCATGTTCTGCTCAGGTCTGGCTCCTTCCCATCATCCAAATCTCTAACCAAATGCCACTTCTTCAGGGAAGCCTCCCTGCCCACTTGATATAAAAGTACCCAGCCAAGTAACCAGTTTAATATATCACTCTGTCTCATTTTTCTATAAAATTCTTATTAGCTGAAACTAATATTGCTTTACTAATTACTAATCATCTCCCTTCAAAAGAATATAACCTTCCTTCAAATAGGGTCCTAACATATGTTATTTATTGCTACAGCCCCAAAGCCTAGAACAAAGCTTGTCACAAAGTAGGGGATCAATATATTTTATGAAGTGAATGAATTAAAAAAGAAGTGGCTTTAGCAGATGGCACACTGACCATAGTTGAAGAAATTACCACAAGAAATTACAATACTTTTTCTATGCTGCCTTGTTAATGTAGATAAGTCAGTGGACAAAAGAAGTGAGAACATTTAGAGAAATTCTTCTGATGGTCTTGTATTTTTAAAAAATTGTTGCAAAAATACAAGCTTGAACTGAATGAGGATGGTTTGAAACATACTGTTCAGTGTAAGAAAAAGGCAAGATTAAATATATGCAAAAGAAATCTAGAAGTTTGTGAGGTCCAATAAAATTTGATGATCATAAACCTATATATTATCATTATAAATAGTTATGTGATAGCTTTCAGGAGTGGAGGCGTACACGTGAAAGGGCTGCAGGTAAACACAAGCCGGAATTTTACATGTTAAGTCCATAAATTCCAAGACCCAAAGACTACAGATTTTGCTATGAAATTCAGTAATATAAAGACTTGAAAATTCTCATGATTAAAACAAGACCCCCAAAACATTGGGGGTTGGGGAAAGTTGTTTCAGAGCAAAAACACGAGTTGTAGAATTTGATGAGGGTAAAAAATTTAAGCATTAAAATGTATGCATTGTAGTGATAAAATTTAAGGAGAAAGGAAGCAAAGAAGGAAGAAAAAAAGGAAAGAAAAACGAGAGGGAAGCAAGGAGGAGGAAGATGGTCCAATGAGCTAAAAATCCCAAATCATCATTTGAGTCATGGAGCATTTCCTCCTTACAGCAATGTCCTGTGAAGCAAAACAAAGATGATGCCTTTTGGAATTCAGAAGTGTCAACACACTGAGAGGCTAAGGCATTAGGAGTGCCATCCCCATGATCACTGATTTTTTTCCTCTACTACATGCCCAGGTAAACTAGACACCCAGGCATACGGAACTTAACTTATTTTTTCAAAAAATAAATGGATGACAGAATTAATGAACAGATGAGTACAACAGAATGTGAGTCCTAATTAAGACTGAAAAAATATCCAAGACTTCTATGAATAAGAGGTGAGAGATTAGAAAGAAAGATACTAGCAACGAGGAGAAACAGAAGGTGATGTAGCTGGATTGCAGAAAGCTTTATATATAGTTTGCTCTGAACACCTTTCTGTTCATGAATTTATCTTAACTCAGTAAATGCTTATGATACTTTTTACAAGCAATTATGACCTAACCAACAGGCCCTCTTTCCTCTCTTACTTTTTCAGTTTGCTCTTACAGACCTCAAGGTGGTAAACAAATGTTTACCTTTTTTTCTTTCTTCTTCATTTTATTCCTTAAGTAAAGCACAAAAGAATGAAGTAAATTTCAAAAGAATGAAGTAATTTTTGGTATCTACCAGTTAGGAAACTTGATCCATATTTCTGATTTTTCTTACAGACACAAAATACCTCGTATCCCTGATCCCTCAAAATGGCATGGTAAATATTGAAAGAGCACAGCAGTGGCTGCTTAATTTTAAAGGAACTTATAAGCTTCAACCCCAACTATACTCACTTTACACATTTTCACTTTGTTCCAGGACCTGTAGCATTTATTTCATGTTCCTGAATCAAAGCAGCAAAAGAAATTGTTTAGCTTCACAGCAAAGATGTGTTTTGCCACCAAAAGCACTAGTCACTCTATGTAAAGCTTCTTTTCCACAGGAGCAAATGGCACTTCATTGACTTGACTTAATACCTAGTTGTGACACTCCATTGTATAAGGACAGGAATGTAGAATGAGGGCAATGTTAAGTTAGAATCTCACTATTAAAACTGAAGATTTGAAGAACTGTGAATTGTTTCACAAACTATACCGTATGCTATTGTATAATGTTTTTCTGCTGGTTTTTTTTTTTTTTAAGGGACAGGTTGTATAGTGGGAAGGTAAACAAGGATGAAGCAGTCCTGTCCTATGAAGCAAACATAAAAAAATTTATTTCAGTATGTTGCTATAGGGCTTGGTCTTTAGTTTTGGTTTTGCTCCAAATTCAGGCTAAACTTTAGCCTTTGTCCTTTGCCCCGGTATCACACCTCGAGTTGTGTATCGATTCTGTGCTATCAATACTGCTGTTCCTAAGCACCCTCAGGAGCTGAGCCTCATTGCACTCAGTTGCATGTGACAATGACTAAATCATTCATGGAGCACAAGTTGATAAATTGCCCAATCAGATTTCTAAGATGTTCAAGTTCAGAAGGCGTTAAAAAGGATTAAAATAAAATTCACATACATTCTTAGCTTTCAGAAGCATGCTTCTCATTTTTCTTTGCTAATGCTTGTGTAGAAATACATGTTGGCATATAAATTAGAAGTGAAACATTGATGATTCTTTTATAACAATATACAGATTCCAGTAACATATCAAAAAATAAGTTTACCTTAAAATTTATTTATTTTTTAAGGTACAAGGGACTGAACCCAGAGACATTTTACCACTAAGCTATATTCCCAGCTCTTTTTTATTTTGAGAAAAGGTCTCTCAAAATTGTAAAGGCTGGCCTCCAACTTGCAATCCTCCTGCCTCAGCCTGCCTAGTCACTGAGATTATAGGCATATGCCATCAGATCCAGTTACTTATTTTAAAAAATCAGATTCTGTATTTTAAATGGGTTTTCAGCGAACATTCTTAAAATTTATTTTATACTTAAAAACTTGTAGCCATTCTTCATATCACTTACTTAACCAAGAACTGAAATCATTTTCATGGTAAAATTTTTTTAAGGAAACAGGTCTCATTCTCACAAAAAAGCAATTTTAGCTGTGCTAGAACACCAAACATAATAAATCAGTGTCTCTTCCTCTGCTTTTTATTTTTTAATATACTTTTATGTATTTTTAGAACAAATCTCTGGCAAGCATTCCACTAAATGATGTGAAACCGATATTAACAAACCCACATAACTCAAATTATGTTAATTTTCCAATCACTCAAAAAGTTAGTAAAATAAATTTTTGCATTAAAAATTGTAGCTACATATTTCAATTGTTACTTTTGTCTAAAATATCTAGTCTTTTATTTATTGATTCATGTTATAATTTCATACTAATCTAAAATCACTATAGAGAAGCTCACAATGATCTAACATTTGAAAATAATTTCATATTTCCTTCCAGTTTGCTAATTTATAAGTCCCTAATTTAGAAGTCTATAGATATTTGCTGATGTCCTAATTTAGCCTTTGAGCTGTATTAAGGTGAATTTGTGATCTTTTGTTTAACTTTTTTTTGTTTTGTTTAACTTTTTATTTATTTATTTAAACTTTTGTTTAACTTTTTATGAAAGATTTCTGCCTTCTTCATTCATTCTTTCTACAGATATTTATTGAGTATCTGCTACGTATGTTATGAGCATATTGTTCTAGATAACTAAGATATAGAAGAATGAAAACAATGACTGCCACCTTCCTAAGAGCCTTTAATCTTAACACAATAAATCAGCAAGTCACACAGTATGCCAAGGGAACAACAAAAAGTAGAGCAGAAGATTGGAGATGAAGTCAGGGTAAAGGGCTTTTCTAATTATGCTTATAAACCACTCCAGAACTTTATTACTACCTCCTAGAGTGCTGTGGTTTAACTGGAGTTGGTTCACTGGTTCTACTTGAGGTTTTGCATGTGCTCGCAGATCTCTGCCAGCCAGGGATTTAGTCTTCGCTGGTGGAGGTTCAAATGGTTCACTTCGTGTCAGCAGTTGATGCTGCAATTCAGGTGGAAGCTCAATTGAAATGATTTACCCCAGTACCCAGCAGTGGCCTCTCCCTGTGACTCTAGCACAGCTGTATTTAGACTGAGAGTGTCAAGAGAGTAACCATCCTCATAGCTAGCAGTTCAAGTCTCAAGGGGGAAACTTCAAGGATTCCTTTAACTGAGCCTCAAAAGTTCTAGTTTGTCACATCTGCTGCACTCTCTTGGTTACAAACAAGTTACAGCCAGTCCAGATTCAAAAGGAGAGCCATACACAAGGTTGACTGAGGGTAATCTTTACAGAATGGCTATTACAGGAAGTTATTGTGATTTTAAGTCAGGTGACCAGGCTTAGTGAGGAGTTACATCCTTGAAAAAGGAGAAGGAATTAGCCAGGCAGATATCTGAAGAAAGAGCATTCCAAGCAGAGAGAAGATACAGTGTTATAGCCTGGAGTAAAACCATACCTACTAAGAACTAAAAGAAAATGTAGAAGAGGAAGGGGGAATTAGCAAAAAATGAGGTCAAACATTACAAAGGTCAGTTCACTTAGAATAAAATTAAATGAGTAGATTTGATAAAGTGATAATCATTGGTGACCCAATAATTCCCAAGACAGTAAAAGCCAGATTGGAAGAGATTTATTTAGATGGATAAGTATGTAAGGTAAACAAACTATGAACAAGTTTTCCAGAAGTAGAAAGAGTGGGTGGCTAGAGCAGTACACTAAGCAGAACATGCACTGGGAGACCACACGGGCTGCTTTTGCTCCTTGAAATGCTCCTTTTCAGAAGAGAAAGAAACAACTGAAGAGTTTCACATAATTCCCCTTGACTGCAGCTGCGCAGTGGTTAGGGCATGTTTGTGTGAACTCTATCAAAGGCTGTGAAAAGAGGCACCTGAAGAGGAAACAGTACGCAGACTCAACACGCTGGGAACTGTGGGGCACTGTACAGAAGCCGATCGCTGCACTGGACGCCATGACACTTCTTCTCTGCTCCGATTTCACGTGCCTAGCACAAAGGGTGTGAACCTGATGCCTGCTTCCTCTTCCTCTTCTTCTTCTCTACTGTTGGTGCCTTGGCTGTCTCCCCTCCCCATAAAAACCTGTGTGCCTTGGTAATAAACAGATTTTGAGCTGCCACCAACTCGTGTTACTGACTCATTTCCCCCGCCGAGCAGAGGGGGCTCCCACCGAAGGGAGTCCAGGGAGAGCCTGGTCGCCACACTCACCCTCCTGCTCGGCTCTAGGGACAGTTTGGCTGGTCCGAGCCATCCCGCCCACCCTCAGGGACACCCAAGGTTCGACAGGGAACTAGAGTAGGAACTCTTAGAATTTAAAGGGATATTGGGTAGATGGCTCGGAAAGGTTGTGTGAAAAAGAGCCCAAGACTAAATGCTGTTCTGTTTTCCCTTAAGTTTAACAGCAGTACCCAGAAGGATCACACTGCTTCAAAGTAACCTACTTCCAAGAACAAACCTTAAAAATATTTATAAAATTAAAAAATACCCAGAAACCAAAAGGTAAGCACCACCATGTCTGTCATCCAACAAACAATTACCAGATATGTAAGTATGTAAGAAAATATGAACATATGCAGAGAAAAGCCAATTACTGAAAACTGACCCTAAAGTGATACATATGACAAAATTAGTAGACAAGAACATTTTAAAAGTCATTATGACCATGTTCAATATCCTCAAAAAGGTAAGGGAAAGATTAAGGAAGTAATTAAAAATAAGGAAGTTTAAAAAAAGAAAAGAATCCAATTTCTAGAGACGGAACTATAATATCTGAGATGAAAATTTTACTAAAAGAGATTAACAACAGATCAGATCCTGCAGAGGAAAAATAGCCATTTTGGAGACATAGGAATCAAACTATCCATATAAAAATGGAAGCCAAAAACAAAACAAAGCAAAAAACACCAAACGTATCCATGAACTTTGCAACACCTTAGGGGAATAATAAAAATTCAACTGGAGTCACTACGGATGAAAAAGGACAAAAACGATATGTGAAGAAATAGTGATCAAAATATTGTAGTTCAAGAACAACTATAAACTCACAGTTCCAACAACCTCATCAAAATTCAAACATAAAAAAATGAGAAAAACTATACCCAAGGTATATCATAGTCAAATGGCTTAAAACCAGTGATAAAGAGAAACGCTTGAAAGGGATCATGGCAAAAAGACATCACTACAAAGGAACAAGGATCAGGATGACTCAGGTTTGAGTAGGAAAAAATGTGAATGAAATGGGAGGAAAAAGAATAAAGTATCTTTAAAAATAAAACTGTTCATTGATGACTTCACAATCAAAAAAGATACTCAAAAATAAAACTAGAGCTCAGACAAATAAAGGCAAACCAGTTTGTCACCGGCACACTCATATCAGAAATGTTCAAAGCAGTCCTTTAGAAAGATGAAATCAAAATCTCCACTACGAAATGAAGAGCACCAGTAGACTTTGCTATTTGGATAAATATATATCTTTCTTAATAGTTAAATACATTCTATTGATAACTGACTTAGGAGTTTTACACATGTAAAATAACTAAATAAGGGTGGAAGAAGAGAAAAGGAAGTGTATTCTTATGTTAGTTATTCTACTTGTGGAGTGGCAAACCACTTAACATTAATTGATCATAGAAACCATAACTAAAGAATTATATCAAATAATCCAATAGTACACATAAAGTGAGATAATAAATCAATAAAAGAATGTAGAGAAAGGAAAGATTACAAAGAATGAAGGAGACAAACAGAAAGTAGAAAATGGTAGATTAATACCTCCTCACACTGAATCACATTAAATATCAATAAACTAGATAGTCCCATTAAAAGGTAGAGATTATCAAAATGGAGGTAGAGAAATATCTAATTATTTTCTGTCTGCAAGGAACCACTTTAATACAAAGATAAAACTAAGTTAAAAGTGAAACATGGACAATGACATGCCAGGCTAAAAATAATTTTAAAAAAACTTGGGTGGCTATATTAATATCAGACAAAATGACTTTCAGAGAAAGGAATATCCCCAGAAATAAAATCATTACATGAGGGTCATTAGGAAACTTTTAGCTTTCGATATGTTCATAATCTTGACTGCAGTTTTATGGTTACATAAATAAGGGAAATCTGTTAAATTTCACATTTTTAGTATGTACATTGTATTACACTCATGCACCACATAATGAACTTTTCAGTCAGTGGAGGGCAGTTTATACATGACGATCCCATGAGATTTTAGAAGAGCTGAGAAATTCCTGGCATGGAGCAACACGTAGCTGTCATAATGTTGCAATGTATTACTTATGTTTTTGTGGTAGAGCTGACTTAAATAAATCTACAAGGCTACACATATAAAAGGTGTAATACACAAATATATATACTGCGGACTATCTGATAATGCTAACACATGACTGTTACTAGTTATATATTCATTACACTATTTCTTATTGTTATTTAGTCCTTCAACCTACATTTAAAAAATCATTTACTATGAAACAGTATGTAATGCTACATGCACAGCTGGCTCATAGGTTTTGTGTTCACTGCATCTCTTGATTGCATCAAGAGCTCCGATCAAGTGACTGACCTGTGCTATTCACACAACAAAACGGCCTAATGACACACTTATCAGAACATTTCTGTCACTAAGTGATGCATGAACACTTAGGACAAATATTCCTCAATCTCTTAACAGCAATCAAAAAAGAAAAATAATGAAGTTGTATCCTTTCATGTTTATGGGAATCTAGTATAGATTGAAAAAATGATGTTTAGAATGGGAGAATTGTTGGAGTGAGCAATCTTGAATTTTTGTAGTTTATTCATGAGTTTCTACCCATATCCCTATTCCCATTGACTTTACTCAATAACTATTACTATCACTCTATTACAAACTGCCATCTTCTCCTTTTTGGACTGCTTAAACCTTTTACTCAGAGTAAAATGCTAACTCCTAATAATGCCCTTTGGGGCGGGGGTGCTGTGACCTGTCCTTTGTCTATTGTCTATTGCTCCATCTTCTAATAATACTAAGTTGCCTTTATCCTCCCTTTTCAACCAAAACTGTTGTGCTCTCAGTCCTTGTATTCCTTTCCTATGGCAACTGCAACAAAATACCACAAACTGAGTGGCTTAGAACAGCAGCAATTTACCGTGACACACTTCTAGAAGTCAAAAGTCCACAGCCAAGGTGTCAACACGGGTATGGTTCTACTGCAGTTGCTAGGGAAGGATTTTTCCAGGGCATACTCTTGATTTCTAGCAAGGACCTGGCTTACAGATGACTATCTTCTCTCTGTTTCTCTTCACGTAGTTTTCAGCCTGTGCATGTTTGTATCCAGCATTCCTTTTCTTATAAGGATACGAGTCACACTGTATAGGATCTATGGTAATGATCTCATTTAAATGAGCTCAAAATCCACTAATCTGCAAAGAACCTATTATTAAGTTTACATTCTGAGGTACTAAGGGTTAGAACTTCAGCACATATTTTTAAGATGGCACTATTCAACTCTTAACTGTCCATCTGCCAGCAGGCTTTTATGCAGCTTTTCTGCCTGGGCAGATCCTTCCCTTACTCTTTCAGATGAAACTCCTACCTACACCTAAAATCCTTTAAATCTAAATTCAAGGAACATCTTCTAAGGGAAGAGGGGAAATGAGAAGTGGTTCAATAGTAACACAAGTTTATTCAGAAGGAACCTGTGGAGGGGGGTCCACTGGAGTCTGAGACCCACCCCCCCACCACCACTTACAGCCTGGGGTAGATATAGAAGGAATGAGCAGGAAGGGGCCAAGGTTTGAATTTTCTGGTTCAAATAGGAGTTTTGGTAGACTGTGATTTTTCTGATAAGGGCAGTAGAATTCAAAACAGTAAGTATGGGTTTGCTATCTGGCTTACATGAGTGAATTCTGTAATTCTCCATATCCATCATTACACTCTAAAAGGACATATAGCAAGTTGAGTCAATGATATCAAGTTTTTAGCCAGTTAGTGTATAAACAGACATAAGTATTAATTCTGCCTAAGAAGATTCCCTGGTTATAATTGAAGCAGCAGAGAGGTGATTGGAGATAACTTGCTTTATCTGGAGGAAAGGTCTTGTAGGGAAATTATAATGGGAGTGCGATGGGTGGTCACAGTGGGCTTAGAGATATCCCACCCTGTGGCCGACACCTCAGGGAGGAGAACTGACAGGGATATTAGAGGAGAAGGAAAGGCTTCTGCTTGACAATAAGAGGATAAAAGAGTGTGGAGAGCTAAGGTGGAAGGGGGCTGGAGCGGTGGTTCTGTAGTTACAACGCTTGCCTCTCATGCACAAGTACGCAAGTTCAAACCCTAGCATCACATATACAATGAAGTCTAGGAGCAAAGAAAGGCACATGAAAAACTAAATAAAAATTGTTTCTTTCACTCTCTCTCTCTCTCTCTTTCTCTCTCTCTCTCTGGAGGCATTGAATTTGGATAGGGTATTCCTACCAAAAACAGGAGTTGGTCATCTACAGGAGTTGGTCATCTACGCATGAGTGGGACCTTCCATTCAGATAGCCAAAACCAAAAAGCTTTTAGCCTAAGATGGCAGCTAAAAGTTTTAGTTTGGGGTGGTGGGATCTCATTCTGTGAGGTCTCCATTATCTATCTGCCTACAGATGATCTATCTCCTGCCTCAATTACTACTCTGAAGAGGTCCTTGACTGCCTTTGGCAGGAAAGGGTGATGGCCAACCTGGCTTTTTCATGTCAGCAATAGGGCTTTGGTTGTGGCAGTCAGGAAAACTCTTCAGAGGGTCTATTGGGGGACCATGGCAGAAGTTGGGAAGCAGCTGCATAGAGGCTCATATTTTCATGACCACCTGGCACTTAATGGACTCTAGGCATCTTGTGCATCAGGGCCACTCAGAGGTCCATGATGGGGGTGGTTGGCAGGTGACTGGACATAGTGTATGTGGGGGAGAGATCATGCTAGAACAATAAACAATGTAATAAAACATTATTTTCTGCAAACAATTAGTATAAAACAATCAGTGTTATCAGCTACCCTTTGAAGAACATGAAGAGAGGAACTTATTAGAGCTCAGGGTGTGGTCTGACATGTCATTCATTTGTGAATGGAGGACATGCAGGTCTTTAGAAGCAATAGTAAAGTTGCTAGAAACACATTCAATTTTTATAATGGCACAGGTGTTCCCTTGAGGTGAGGAACGCCATCGGATTTCTGTAATGTAGCTTTGTACTGGCATAGGGTTTTTATGTGCCACATTACATCTTTTAGATTGATCTGAGGGATACATATTAGAAATAAACCATCATACCAGTGAAAAACAGATTGAGTTTACCCAAATAGGAGGTTAGGAGAATTTGTGGATTTCAAACTGACTTAGAACAAACTTTTGACTCTGGTAGAGTCTTCTGTAACCCTTTCTTTATAATCTCCCAGTTTTATTTACCTGTGGGAGGAATGACATGAGTGTACATTTTGAGTTGCATTAAAAAAATCATAGTCTTTCCTTTTAAATGCCTGTGTATGATTGTGCTTTGGTTATAACTCTCCTACCAGGTGTTTAAGACCAAGTTGGTTAAAATTGACTTATTTTTTGCCTATCTATTCCTATGTCAGCTGAGATTCCTCAGGAGGCCACTCTCAGGGATACATGTGAGCTTCTTTGTTCCTTTAACCTTCCTATACCATTGGCACCATCTGCCAGGATGGGTTGAGGTCTTGTTGACCATGTGTATCTTCCCTTGGAAGATCAGGGACATTTCCCTTTCCAATGACCATCCTCCTTGCAGACTGTGCACTGGTTGGCTTAGAGAGAAGTTCCATTGTCCCTTAAGTTTTAGCTGACCAATCAGGGCAAGGGCCAAAATAGTAACTTTTTCCTTAACCCTTTAACTTCCTTAACTTTGGTATCCTGGTTTTGGTATTAAATATCCAGCAGGCCAGTTTCACCACCCTTAAAGAAAGAATACTATGCTATACTTTAATGTTTACAGTTTTATAGTTACCCCTTTTGTTTAATTAGGATCTTGAAGTTAGTATTATATCTAAATCTGTCCTGATGACATGTCTTAACTCAGGTTTTTCTGTTAGAAGTAGTACTTCTGCAAAACACTAATAAGCAACCATACTAAAGTTTTACAAAGGAAAATACAAAATGGAATTAAGAAGAGTAGAAACATTTGAGATTGACCCTCTGCAAATCTTCTGCAGCTTACTTAGACACTCTACACTTTTTCATCCAGAAATAGTTCTTTCATTCTAATTTCCATATCAAGGTATACTTCCATAACTATAACCTTTTATATCTCTTTCCTACTTGCTGATCCCTTCTTAAATCTGCATTCTGACACAATCCTTATAAAATGTCTGGCTTTTTCAATTATCCCTCCTAACAAGATCAAATATTTTATGCTATTTACTATACTTTAATTGAAACACAGTTGAAACCTTTTGTACTCTTTGTATATAGAATTACACCTGTTAGAATTTTGGTGAAGACTCAGAAATAAAGCAATCTTAAATTCCTTTTACCATTTATCAACAATTTATATAAAAACTCATTTAAAAGACTCAAATAGTGTTTCTTGAGATAAAAGATATTCAGATATTGCCTCTCTTGCACTTCTAGTTTTACTGGGAATCTCAGAGAAGTTTACAAAGAGGTCCACTTCAACTTTTGACTTACAGAAAGATGACATCAGGTGTTCAAGTCCTTACTGCCATGGCAACTTTAGGTCACTTTGGCCCATGCTGACTGGTTCTAATTGGATTCTGGTTGGGAGGAATTATCTTTATCTCCCTAAGTTTCAGGATCTGGTCTCAAAAGTCCTCTTCTTCAGGGCAACTTGGGTTCCTCCTATTAAGATTATTTGGGGCCTGCATTTTCTCTGCTGTGATATAGCCTATTCACTTAGATGTAGGCTCCCCTGCAGGTAAATTGCCTTTTGGAAAAGAAAGCATGTGGGGTCAGCACAGTGGGCCCAGTTGATAGAATTATTCTCTTTTCCTAGTGTTCCCAACATTCACATCTGTTCCCTAACATTGTGGGAGGTTGCTACAAGACAGAGAAAGAGAAAGGGGTGACTTACTGGTAGTGACAGGTAGGACAGTGACTTAGTTCTTAGATTAGCTGAGAAGTTATATCTCAATTAGTTATCCAAGGAGCTGCCAAGTGAGGCCCTACCCCTACAATCAGGTGAGAAGCCATGAAAGGAGATTAAAGGAGAGATGGAGCTTCCTCATGTGATCAATTGGCTTTCGGCCATCTCTAGAGACCCTGCATTCACATCAGAGACTAGCCCTGGCCAGAGAATTAGTGTGTTCTAAGAGAGACCTCAGTTTCTTGATTGAATGGATTGTCGTGAAAGGAAACTGAAGGAAGATCAGATTAACAATCTCTCCACTATTGAAAAGTCTTACTCCAAGAAAGCCTCTCCCCTGAGTACTGAGTTTGGCAGCCATGTGGCTGACAAGGTCACACAGTATTTTTGATAGAAACAGAGTATATACAATGGAGAACAGAACTCCTGGAAGAAAGGTGATAGAGCAATTGTCCATTTCACTCTACCTTCCGAAGATCTTGGGGGAATTCCTATAAATGTAACACAGAGCATGGCTGGGTAGGCTTTGTTTTATAAATTTGAGGAATAAAATCCATGGACACAGGATCAGACAGAAGAAAGTAACAGGATTTCGAGAAATTGAAAGGAAGCAGAACTCCCAAAGAGGGAGGGGTCCCAAGAGAGGGGATCCCTTGAGGGATTTTTTTTTCATTAAGAAGAATGAAAATTTGAGCAGTTTGAGCAGAGAGAAGGTCTGGAGTAGAGGTACCAGGCCTAAAACAGAGGCCTAGACATAGGGAACCTCTGACCATTTGCCATGCAGTGGAGAGCTTTTAAAGATATCTGTAATTGTGTAAGTCAAATATGCCACTTTTAGCAGTGCCTGCTATTGTACCATTTGTACCAGTCTTTCAGGTTTGACTGTGTCTTGGAGACCCAGGATCTGGACATGTTGGGAAGGCACTCCAAGGGGGTGTCTCATGGAAACTTTATGGGATCTGGCCCACGCTGGACAAGATAGATTGAGGAGGAACTCAGAGGCTCCAGTTGAGAGAGGGCCAGAAATCCAGAAGAGTCAGAGGAAGTCACTCACTCAGTAGGTTATGTCCAGTGGTGGATGTGATGTCCAGCAATGTGAATGGTCCTTACTGGAGCTGCTAGAGGGAGAGGTGGTAGAGAGAGAAAGAGAGAGGTGTGTCAAGGGAAGGCCCAGAGGAGCCACCTTGGTGGGAATCTTGAAACAACAGTCCCGGTTCAGACCATTTGCTATTTTGTTGTAGGAAGTTATCAAGATCTGTCATTATTTTTGGATCAAAGGTCCTGAATTCCAAATTTGGGCCACTCAGTAATGGAGAGGTGTGATGGAGGTGACAGGAGGAAACAAATCAAACTCTATTTACTCCTTGCCACCTGGTGGCAGAGCCAGATCACCTGGGAGCTAGTGGGCATCTCCAACTCCAATCCTAAGGTAAGGACGCCCGGGGTCCAGAAATGAGAAAGTCTCTAGTAGGGCACCTCTGCAAGAGACCTAGACTCTTAATGTCTCTGCTGAGATGATTAGTAAGACTAGTATTGCATGTGAGAACTAAATGGAGAATAAATCTGTGATCTGAAGGTCTGGCCAGACAGAAACAGGAGAGAGACAAGAATGTGATTTCCAGAGGACACCAATAAAGAGCTCAGAAAAATCCTTGCTCCATTTGCATAGCGATAAAGCTAAAAAAATCTTGCCCCAGGAGGGGGTTAATTTCAGGTCACAAACCGGCTGCCATCTAGCTGTAGCAAACTTGGAGGGTGCTCTGAATCTCAAATCTTGTATGAAGGGAAAGTAAAGAGTAAGGCAGAATTGGAAGGAGGAGGACAGGAGAGAGCATATGAGCTGTCTTCCTGTCCTGGGTTTCAATAACATTAAGTAAGGAAAGAAAGAGAGAGGAAGAAAGAAAGAGAGGAAAGCAATGGCTCAACAGTAACACAGGAAGAAATTTGGAAGTACCTGCTGAGGAAGGGCCCAGTGGAGTCTGGGATCCCTGCTTACAGTCTGGGGTAGATATAGAAGGAATGAGGCAGGAGGGGACCAAGGTTCAAGTTTTCTGGTTGAAATGGGAGTTTTGGTAGGGTGTAATTTTTCTGATAAGGGCAGGCCCAAGTTAATAAATTCTGATAAGAGTCAGTAAATATCAAAACACTGAGTAGGAGGTTAGCTATCTGGGTCACATGAGTGATTTCTGGTAATATTCCATATCCATCACATCTCACCAAAACTACTCCTCAGACCTGCTTTATGTTGAATCCCCATAATAGACTCAGATAGTTTTGGAAGCAAGTGCCTTCACAGCACTTGTTAGAGCTAGGATTTTGCCTGCTGGATACTTCAATAGTCATGTCTTGCCCATCCCCTCAAATCATTAGCTGCATGACAATAGCTAACTTGTCTGCTTTGCTTATCATTGTATTCCTATGGTAATACAGAGGCCACAGAACACAGTGCATTGTTAATAAAGCATGTTACATAATAAGCTTATTTATAATAAAATTATTTAATCACTAATGAGTTGGAGTAACACAGGCACTTCTTTGAAAGGTATTTTAAAAATTGGTATTACCAAGCAGAATAGTCATAAGGTTATAATAACTTTATTTACTTATTTAACACATGTAATTTTTTTTTTTTTTTTAAAGAGAGAGGGACAGCGAGAGAGACAGAGAAAGAGAGAAACAACTTTATTTAGTTTTTCACATGGCCTTAGTTGCTCCAACACTTAGTTGTGTATGTGGTGCTGGGGTTTGAACCCGGGTCCTTGTGCTTGCCAGGCAAGCGCCGAAACCACCGAGCCACCGCTCCAGCCCAACACATGTAATTTAAATAGAACTTTTAATAAGTTTTTCACTCTTGTATACTGTAGAACATTGGACACACTTTGATGTTTTTAAATAAAACTAATTTTGATGTAATATGTAAATCAATATGAAAAATTGAGTGTAAAATCAATTCTAGAATGATTTTCAAAGAGAAGAGAGACTGTTCTCTGTTTTGCCACGTGTGGAAAATACAAAAATTACTCCTGGCCATATGTATGCTCTGATCTAATTTTAATTAAAATTTTTCATATTCCTTTTCATACTGTTGCCTTAGGTATAAACTAAAATAAGGTCTATAATATTTCATTTCTTAGCTATACATATGTAAATACACAACACATAACAAGTTAGTCACATATTTTATGACAGAACTGATTGATTTTTTTTGAGCTTTACTAGGAATAAAATTTAATTTATTTAATCCTCAATGGAATGCCAGTATTGACATGATAGTTTTAAGCATTTGCAAGCCTTCTGGTCACTGTTAAATTTAAATGACAGGCAACACTGACAAGTTTTTTCAGGTTCCCATCCAGGGTAGTCACACTGAAGTCAGAATGAATTCTTTTTATGCACTTACAAATCCAAAAATTGAAGAAAGTAATCATGGTTAAAGTAACACATAATCTCTTCCTAGATTTGAAGTTAGAATATTCTAACATTTCTATAAGATAACTATTGATCCATATATTTAGAATAGAAGTGAAGTATAAGGGACTTTTGTTCAAATTTTAAGAAAAATTCTAACTAAAAACAATTTTTAAAAAAATGATCATCAGTGCTGGAGCGGTAGCTCAGTGGTTAGAGCACTTGCCTGGCAAGCGGGAGGACCCAGGCTCAAACCCCAGCACCACATACACAACTAAGTGTCAGAGAAACAATGGCCAGATGAAAAAATAAATAAAATTGATTATTTCTCTCTCTCTCTCTCTCTCTGTCTCTCTCTCCCTGCCTCTTTCTCTCTTAAAAAAAAAAAAAATCAAAGTATATTGACCTAGGTTTTTAAACTGCTAAATATATTTAAATTGCTAAATATCTACCAAATTATGTGTTTGACATGCATATAGGAATAGTAATACAGTATAAGAAAGCTAAAAGTTACTAAATTCTCCAGCTAGGAAGAAAATGTGATTTGTATATGTATGGCTTTCATGCTTGATTTGAAAAAGAAAATGATGATACAGAAATAAAATAAATTTCAATGTGAAAAATTTACTTTCTAGAAAATAATCATGTCACCTGACTAGGTAATTTTTTGCCCAGAGGGGAAAATATTACTATTTAATTCTACAAGCTTAACTTACATGTTTATAAAATAAAAAGCTGAATTTAACCAATAAGGGAATTCTATAAAAAAAAAGACAATGGAAAGATTATCAATATTGTAAGGAAAGAAGAGAATGAAGCTAAGGCGTTGTCAGGGAAGGGTCATTTTTTATGGTGATGGAGTGTTTAGAGTTTCTTTGCATGATGGTGGGGTATTGTAGGTGGGTCTGGGGTTTAGGATTAGGTGGGTGGAGAGTTTAGAGATAGGTGGGTCTTGTTCTAAGATGGAGGAAATGTTTCAAAATGGCATTGCCTAACAAACATGAATTCAATGATGGGGCTCAGTGTTCACTTGGTTTCTCTGTTCTGTGATCATTAGATATAGCCATATGTACTTTGTTAAAAGTACTTGAATAACCAATGCAAATAATGCACCATAAATACTTTCAAAGCAAAAAGAAATAAACATCATAAAAAAACTGTCTATGATTGACTGCATGTGGGACATAAAGAACCACAAGCTTTAATCCCTATGCTCTAGGTGTTATAATCTGGCTTGGGAAATAGAATAAATGCAACAACTATATAATAACACTGAGTGGTCTTTTTCCGTTATTGAGTATCTTAGGTGATTTTTTGAATATCTGTATCCAAAAAACACTGGCAACACACAGAACTCTGTAGAATACTGGTTGTTTGTCCTTGAGATTGTATGGCTGACTGGGAGCTGTGACTCTCTGCCACTGCTGCCAAAATCTGTAAAGAGCATCTTACTGCATATCACTAGTGTGGTGAGAAAACCAAAATGCAAACTTCCAGTTAAGGTATCTACTGCATATCACTTCCCCACCACTACAAAGTAGAAAACAAGTAAGTTGAACCATTAGAAGTAAGGATCTGTCTTCTCAATACCATTTACACTATCCTAAGACAAGACTCCCTCCCTCACCAAAGTGATAAAAAGGCGATAATAAGCATGTTTTTTGCGTTTATCTGAACACCACAGGTACATCCTGTGATGGCCCGCTTTTCCAGTGCTCCTCCTTCAGGCAACTTCTTAGAATCTCACCCAATATCGACAAATAAGCAAACAAACAAAAACAATTTATGTTTCTCAAAAATAGTACTATTATTACATTCATTTAAAAAATTGTAATCCTGCTTATCATACCAGCCATAAAACTAGGGGAAATAAACTTCCCATGCAGGGTAAGTGTATAAATATTTTCATCACAGAGGAAATGTCAAACACATAAATCACTGGAATAACAATAAATTGTGAAATACAGTTAGGAGAAGGAAATAGGAGGTGAAAATATTTATTTTCTACACAGGTATCCTTTAAATGTATTTACAGTTTCAGTGACATCTGGTAAGCATGAAAAAAGGGAGTTAAGGCAAAATTATAATTATTCTGACTATTGCTGGATCAGCAGTACAATTATAGATCAAAATGTACTTTTGTTTGGGTAGCTGTACCTTATGGCGTACTAACTAGACTTACAGGAAGTAGTAAGGCTGCAAAAGAATAGAAACTTTCAATTGTTATATGGCTCTTAGAGCAACTCAAATTCTATGCGGAAAAAACAAGGAAAATTGTAAACAGAAAAGGATTCTTCTCAAGTTTCCAGTAAAAACGATTTTAGTTATTGTATATATAATTTTAAGCAAAATTATAAATCTCTTCTTGTCACAGAACTTCAGGCAACACTTAAATTGATATTTAGATCTACATTTAGAATTGTTGCCCCCCGTATCCATTATTAAGAGCTGCTTTGGATGCAGGGGAAAGTCTGAGGAGGATATTTGGTGTATGCCTGAGAGCTGAAAACCAAGAAGGCGGCCGCAGCAGCAGACAGCAACGTGAGCCTTCCCCGGCGCAGCCTCTGCCTAAACCCCTAGTTAAGTCTTGGCAATTGTTGGCTGAAGGGAAAGGAGCATGGTGCCAGCACAGAATCTGGGATGAAGTGATGCAGAGTGGAAGAGGGGATTTTGTAGCTCATTTCTGCATCACAAACCGCAGGATCCTGTCTGCTTCAATAAAACCAAGAAAGAAATGCTGTATATTTAAACCTTTCTTTCTTCCTTTTTTCAGCTTTGGGGGCCCAGAAGGCAACGCTGTAGTCAGAAAGCACCATTGTCACAAGGCAGCTCTGACTGTCTTCTACAGAGTTATTCCGCAATAGAAGCAACCAGGGAAAGCATGGAAGTGTTGATAATAAGTGAAGGTAAGACACCAAAGGACTTGCACTGAGAACAAGGGAACATTTCCAGGAGGAAGCAGGAAAAGACTCCTGATCTGAGGGCGCAGAGAAAGAGGCTGTGAGCAGCAAGACTGGTGATGGCTGGGCAAGTTTTGATCCCAATGACTGAGAAGAATGATTATCACTTCTTGTTTACCCCCAAAGAATCAAATATGCTTAGAGAACTGAGTACAGTTACAAACTATAAAGTTATATAAATATTACAATAAGATTAGAACATCAGGTCACAGTTGACTGATAGAGTGAATATAAATACTCATTATTTGACTCTCCATATTCAATGGAAATGCATAGAGTAAATTAAATTTGTTTAAAGATTAGAACACCTTCCAGATGAAGATAAGCAAAATATTTTTCTCAAATAAAATCACTGATTTTTGAAACCTTAGAAACAGGGTCAACCTAATGAAATGTTCTAAAAATGCGTATTTATCAATGATACTTACAACTCTTAAGTATTAATTTAAAGCTATTGATTTACATAGAATGCATTATAGCATAAGATATTTTTTTCATTTTCACAGTAATTCAACAATTAGGGATAGAACTAGTATGTCCTTTAAATTTATAACTATTCTTCAATTCTTTATTTTGTGATGAATTAGTTTCATTATAATATTACTTCAGATTATTACAAATTTTGAAAGGTATGAAAATGTATAAAGTATCCATTGCTCCCTTAGTAGGAGTTGTATAATAATCTATTGCATAGTGCATAAGACCTGCTCTCTCTGTATATAAAATAAATTGTGTGTACCTTTGTATGAGCACAGCTTTTTGTTCATGTGATATTTATATACTCTCTTATGCAAATGTGCTTTTCCCCCTCAATAATATTTCCAAACATATATCCATATGGACCCATATTTCTTCAAGTCTGCAATTTTCCAGTATATAGATTGTAATTTTCCAGAAAGGACAACCATACCGTAATTTATGTTTCCAAACTCTTGAATATTTTTTATACCCTATTATTCTAGCAAGGCCCAATAACTAACTGCCAAAATTACCCTGAAAATTATTATACATTAGTAGCACAAGCCTTTCTGCCTATACTAACATAGTAATGACTATATCAGGATTAGTCTAAAAAAGTGATTAACAGTGTGATAATTTCATGAGTGTAATGGTTATTGGATCCTTGAAGAACAGGGAGTTCTTGAATATAGAGTAAAAGAGATTTAAAATTCCTTAAACAAATATCTATATAAACATCATCAATGAAGGTAAAAAGTGGTAAAACCAGGGAGCAAGTGAGAGACCCAATCCCTGATGACAACTGGTTATTTGGGGAAAGCCCTTTGGGAGGTGGTACAGATGGTAATTTTACTTCCAAATGAACTGAGATGAGGCAACAGTGTGATATCCACCTAAAAGTTTTCAAAGTAATTGTAAATATGATCAGGAACAGATAACAAGATGAAGAGATGCAAAAAAGCATGCCATTTTCTAATAGAACAGTAAAGAGGTGAGAGTATAATATAGGATAACAGCAGCAGGAAGTAAATAAGATGACAGAGAGGATCTAAAATCAGGAGTAAAAGAATAATCAGTTGAAAGAAGAAAAATAAATGGACGACTAGAAATTCTTCCTTGGAAGAAATGTAACCCAAGAAGGATCAATTATCAACTGGAAATGTTAAAGATAAAAGAGGGAAAAAAGAGCTAAGAGAAACATTTGTTCTATTAAATGGAAATGTATCTAAATTCTGTTAGGGAGACTAACAGAGTCCTAGTTTTTTCTTAATGTATTCTTTAAAGTCATTTCCTTTTGTGTTTGGGGGGATATATTGGAGCAAATTATATTACAATACATCACAATGGATCCTACTACTATGTGTAATTATAATGTACTAATAAGACATAAAATTAAAACATGAAAAATAATTTACTTTTATGCTTATAAATTTTCTTTTGCTGTACCCTAAGCAATAGCAGTCAAAGATTTTTGAAAATGTGTTATATTTTTCTAATATGTTAAAATAAATATACACTTATCTGGAAGAGTCTCCCATGCGACTGACTTCCTACAGCCTTAAAAATTATATTAATTTGAGCCTCTTTCAATTTGAAAATAATTTGAGAACTAATCATGAACAATAGCAGGGAATGATTTTCACAGTTGCCTTCACAATTAAAGACATTTTTAAGTAACCATATGATGGCTCCCGATTTGTAGGACTGTCTTCTGGGAGTAATTAGACAATTCTGACCTCTTTTACTGATGTGAAAATTACCTGTATTTCGGTCTTGAAATTCCCATTCTGTTTTCACTTCCTAATAACATTTGAGAACTTTAAAAACCTGTCTCCAAGTTCTAAAATATTATAAACATATTTAAAAACCAGAAATAACACAGAGAAGAAAGAAGTTTTATATTTGCATGCATAGTGTGAACAAATGAGTGCTCTGGTGATCAATCTGCAGTAGTTAAGAGAGTTAGCTTTGGAATATTAATGTATGTACTATCAGTATGTGGGGGGAAGAAAAACCTTTATTTTTCCTGGGACACATAAGGCATACTAAATATTTAGATTTCTGAAGACAAAATGGTTGATTTTAAAAGCCAAAACATCATTTTAAAATCATCCTTTTCAGGAAAAAAAAATGTATAGATCAGTGATTCAAAATATAACAAAATACTCTCTTCCCAAATTTTAGACTTCACACAGAAGTTTATTACAAATATCACTTTTGTGATAAGAAACTAATTATTACTATTGAATTTCAAAATTATTAATACTAAGGAATAATTATTCAACAAATGATTTCTTATTCAACAATCATTTTTCAGACAGTTTAGGAATCAGAGAAAGCATAGTTGTCAAATGAAATGTAGAAGTAAAAAGTATCTGTTTTCATACACTCCTAAATCTAGTCACCCAGGAAGAAGAACTAAACCTAAAATAATAATAATTTTTTTAAAATCTGATGATGCCTAGTCAAGGCTGCTTTTCTCTAGTTTCACCCAGGAGCACAGAATCACTGAGAGCTGCAGTTTCTATTGCTGAACCACAGTGGGGCAAGGTGGGGGACGCCAGGCAGTTAATGTAGTTGGAATTTTTGAGTCAATATAAAGAAAATGGATCCCTTTTCTTTAAGAAGACAAACAGCAGAGCCTCACTGCTTCAGATAAGCATACGCATATCAAGTTGACATGACCCTCCCTCCCCCAACAAAGGTGCTACATTCCTTAACAAGAGGTGTTCAGAGGACACAGACAGACTTGCTGATAAAGATGCTCAGGGGGGCACAAGATGAAAGACCAGGACTTCAGTGTCGGGGGCCCCTAGGTTTGGGGGAAGTGAGACAGTTGAGAGAGAAATAGGAAGAGAGAATCAGACTGGCTCCTTAGGCCTCTCACTCTGAGGCCTCCTTCCCCCACTCTGGGAGGCCTCTCTGCTCCCCATGCTCTAGCTTTCCATTATTTTCTAAAATAACACCTGTCTGCTATGCTTGCCTCCGAGTCCCTAGATTTCATTCCTCAACTCCAGGAGGACAGGAATATGACTTACACCACACTGGCCTCAAAGGCAGGAGTGGAAGCAAAGGAGAGGAACAGAATGGGAGCAATAGGATTCGCATGGAAATTATTACTGTGCTAACAACAACTGCCACAGTTTAAAAATTCATTTTCCGTTCAATACAGCAGAAAACCCTTCATTAAACACAAGGGTTTCACACTCCCAATCTGAGAACAGGAATGGTCTAGTGGAGGAATCTCACTGTCTTATTTTTAAATTAAGGAATGTAGTACTTTTTGAGTTTTTGTTTTCTCCTTTTCCTTCATTTATGTATTTATTTTCAATAAACATTGTTCAGAAAAACCTTTATTTGGTGTTACTGAACATTACAGTTTTGTGCATAACTATTCATTTTCTATTTGTGGACATCTGTGAAAACTTATTTTAAAAAATGAATAAAGGACTTCTGTAGACTTCTCATAGTGAAACTAAGATAAATGATGCTTCCTTAGAGGCTGCATTAGAGGGAATACGACAGTTAAAACAAGTCTTGTGACAAGAGCAGTAATAAGTTGTGACATTTTTACTCTTCTATCACAAGGCTCAAACTTCAATAGTCGTGTAACTCTGGTAACATGTTACTAATGTGAATCACACTTTTTCTAAAGAAAACAAAAATAGGACTAAATCAAACACAATATTCATATCCTATGACTTAAGAATGCCACTGGGAAAAGTTTCCAAGTGCCGTTTAAAAATATGAAAACAAATCTCCACCCAAATAAAGTCAAAACAATTTTAACAATATTTCTCAGTTAATAATTGTAAACAACTCATAAGTATTTTAAACTAGTAAGCAAGAGGCAAAATTTGCATTTTATTATAATGACAAAATTTATGGGCTATCTTCCTGAGACTTTTTCACACACTATAGAATTTCTCAAAAAATGTGTATTAATAATGCAGTATGCTAGCAGAATAGTTATGCTAAATATTAATTACATGAGAGGGAAGTAAAAATGTACCACTCTACAGATTTAATAGAATCCAATCTGTAAATAAAATTATAATGCCCAGCTTTAATTAAGACATTACATGCTAATTTTCCTTGGATGCACACAATCCTAATTATTACATGCATGGATGAGTCCTTCAATTACCTTAATAGAATTTAGTATGAGTCCTTGTGTCTCTAAGGCCAGTAGTTTATGGACCTTTTTAAAAAGCACCCATAATAACACTAAAACATTAGTAAAATTATCTACATGGCTAATATATCCTTTTTACAAAATAAAATTTTATTTAACTATGCTCAATTATAAGTACATAAATTAATTATGCACCCTACTCTATCTATGTACTTCATTATCTTTGAAAATAGTATTTTGTGACACAGAAAAAAAACAAATGCTCAATCACGCATTTATTCTCATCTCTATGTGAGTGGGACACAACTTCAATATTTGTCATTGCTATATTCAGCAAATAAAGACTCTTGCTTATCTTCACCCTTGCACTTCAGTATTCCATACCTTAAAACAAGGTGATGGTTAAGGTGGATAAGAACTATGTTAGTGTCTTCCCTCAAGAGTGTGTGTGTAGATGTCAATCTTCTTGCCCTTGTAGTACCATCACTTCTTCATAGCACCTAAGGAAAGCATCTAAAAACAGCTTCTTCACTTCTTTGTTGAAAGTCATTGTGAAAAAATAAAAAATTAAAAAAAAAACATCAAAAAAAAAAAAAAAGAAAGAAAGTCATTGTGACTTGCTGAATATTAGCTGTGAGGGCTGTCCCATCAATTTGCAACCCAGGAACCTGAGATGCCAAAAAGCTGACTTGTCCAATGTGCCAGAGCAGGTGGGAGAGCTGGGTCTGGATTTTGTGCCTCTCAGACTTCCTGACCTCTGATGGCAGCTCTTTCTTTACAGATCTGTTTCCAAATTTCCCTTCTTAAACTCCCTAGTGATCTATTTTACATTATATTAATTATTTTTAACTTTATTTATATTTTTTAAAAAAGAGAGATAGTGAGAGAGAGAAAAAGAAAATCAACATTCATGTGACTTTTGTTGCTCAGACACTGTTGTTTACCTGGTGCTAAGGTTTGAACCCATGTCCTTGCACCTGGTAGGCAAGTTCAGTAACCACTGAGTCCCTGCTCCAGCCCCCTACTTTTATTTTACCCCCAAATCTGGCTCATGTGCTATGTTCTCAGGTTCAAATCTATGCCTGACACAAACATATTCTCTGCCCAGATTTATGTCCATGTATTATTCTTTTGAAACACTTTTCTGTAAAAAAGTAGATGCTCAAGAATGAGAAGAACACATGACTAAGAATAATTAATCTTTTCTCTACTACCTTTTCAGTCACAACCTCATCCTAACAGGCAAGAGATCTTAGAACACATTAATGTTTCTGCACTTTAAAGAGATGCATTAGGTGACCTGATGAAGATGCTCAACTGCAGAGTCTCCACTGTGTCCAGCCTTCCATGTCATCATGGCTGTCACCTTCCTAGGCCATGGAGGTGCCTCGTCTCCTCTGGACTCCTGTACTATCCTTTTTGCTAGTCTTCTTTCCCCAGCTACAAGCCATGTGGCCAAGCCTCAATGTGACTCTTAACATGCTCTCTTCCTCTCCCACTAAACACATCAAATCCTCTATGTATAAATACACAAATGATTCCTATAAAAATAAATAGCAGCAGGTCTTATTTTCTCACCTCAGAACTGAATGGGCTTATAGTTCAAAGTTGGTGAGGTCAGCTGACATTAGAAAGGGTCACGTAAAAGAAACATGAAAATAGATACCAGGTTGTGATATTAGTGTTAGGCCAAGTTTGAAGCATCTTTATAAATATGATTCATTCAGTTCTATATTTTATAAAACTAAGCATAAAGATAGGGTAACTGCTGATATCACTAAGGAGTTTGTTGTTGGGATTGTTTTATTTGTTGTTGGTGGTGGATTTTATTTTGTTTTGTTTTCTTGTTTGCTACTAGAATTTTGCTAGCAGTTAAGAAATGCCAGGCTAAATAGCATCCACCTACACTGTATAAGTTAGTAATAGAGGGAAAACCAAATAATTAAACAAATAAAAGGGACCAGACCCAGAAACAAATTTAGTGTTAGTCTATACTCAAATAGACTTGAAGGAATGAAGCCACATCCTTTCCTGAATTTTTTTGTTTTTTAACATTTTAGGGCTCCACAGGAATAACTGGTACAGCTGCAGAATGAAATTAGTAGGAAGAGAGAGAAGTCTCATGGTAACAAAAATAAAGATTGCTAAGAAATGTAGCTTTGACATAAACTCATTCATTATATTATACTAAATGGCCAAGTATAGATTTCCTAACATTGTAAGATCTCCAAAAAGCTATTACCTAAGGGATTTGAAAGTAGGGACAATTATTGTTACATGTGATATGATTGTGAGGTGAGAGACACGGCCAAAAATAGAATAAAATTAAAAAAGAAAAACACATAAACTCACTAACAAAACAAATATGCTGATTTCCAAGTAGTAATAACTAATTTCAAAAGCAATAAAGAATTCTTATCTGCAAAGTCAGTGCATGTCACAGGGAGACAGAAGGACTTCTGTCTATTTTCAAAGTACTCTCTGTAGTGGTTAAATCAAGTCATATGTATCAGCAGCTCACTCTATTACAAGGCATAATAAAATGTTACTTAACTAGGGTATAAATAGTGTGCTTCAGTACTTAGAGGAAGGCAAAGTACAGTTTGAACTGAAAGGAGGTGCTTAAGAAAGCATGGAAATTCTGACACTAACGATGAGCCTTCCACAATATAAAGGACTTCAAAGAGTAGAAGAGTGGAGTTGATAATATCAACTGGCAAGGAAGGACCATTTCAAACAACTCTTGTCCTGGTCAAAGCTCCTGATTATTCCAGATTCCACCCCGAAACCACTCTTTATTCACCACGATTTCTGTAAATGGCATTTACCAAGTTGATCAAATTATTCATTCCTTCCTTCAGACGTGAAATTCTATGGCACTAAATAAATCCTACGAATTCTATTTACTAAGTCAAATCCATCCAGCTCTCCCATCTGCACCTAGTCCAGCTTATAAGTGGTCTTCTTGCTGCTTGCTTCTTACCTATTCTTCTAAAAACAGCCAAAGCAACAAAGTAAACTCCAACAATGTGGCACTCATGCTTAAAACCTTTTCCGCACTTTTTTATTTGCCCTGGAATGCATCAGATTTCCATAACATGTTCTAGCTGTTTGATCCTTCTCAACTTCCCAACAGGACTTCTTGCCATTTTCCACATTGTTCAGGGTGGTCCGTCTAAACTTGGCCTTTCAACTCTTTGAACAGGCCATAGTTCCTTTCCACTGTATGCTGGTTTTGTTTTGAACATTTTTTCCCTTAACTCTTTATCTGACTAGAGCCTTCTCATTCTTCTTACTAAAATAACATTTTATTAGAGTCCTAATACCAATCAATTTCAAGTCATAACCCCACTTATCCATTTACATGGCACATTGCCAGTGTGTAATTGTGATATATATTTATTTGTTTATTGGCTTCATTAATGTTTTTTTTAATCTCACTGTAATTAAAAATTTTGTTTGTTAATGATTGTTTATCTAGCACTTAGGAATGTTTGAAGAATGAATGAGTGAATAAATAGCACTAAAACATCTAGTGCCAAGATGCATTCTGTTCACTGACAGATGAGACTTCTTGTCCAAACAGGCTTTTGGGGGACCCAATCTTAGAGAAGCAAACTGAAGGGTCTGTGAAGTACACTCAGTCAGATACCATAAAGGCCACATCACTGGATTCTTCATTCTCTCTATTCAAAAATAACAGTCTGTCAAATTAGCTATATCCCAAGCCCTTTTTTACTTTATTTTGAGATAGGTTCTCCCAAGTTTCAAAAGTTGGCCTTGAACTTATGATCTTCCTGCCTCAGCCTCCCAAGTTGCTGGGATAACAAGCATGCACCATGCCTAACTCATGAATTATTATCTATATTTTATTCATTGACAATTGAACATAAAATACACATCTTTTGACAAACTAGAATAAAGAATTTAATTACTTAGCATTTTCCTTCAGGGAAAAATAATTACACTGCCATTAAAATGTCATTACTTTTTAAAAAAAATCTTTAAACAAAAGACAAAATTGAATGCTGAAGAATATTTTTGCAATAAAGTGGTAGTAGAATTTTATGCCTACATTTGGCATTAAGGTCTTCAAAATCCATTATTGTTAAATCAAAAGAAACAAATATGAATATCCTATTTTCACATATTGAAGCACATTAAATATTGATCAATTTATTTAAGTTTGAGAAAAATTGAGGTAGGATAGAGAACTCCAATGACCTTATTTCTAGAATTATATTCATACTATCAAAAGATGAATACTTGGAAATCATGTGAGTATCAAATTAAATGTAGATTTTAATTAAAATATGTATATTCAATAATTATTAAAATATAAATATCTCATTTGTATCTAAATGCATAAAAATCTATTCATTAAAAAATCTAAATATCGTTAAAAACCAAGGTAATTATTTGTTAAGTCGGTAAAGACTTTCACTTAAAGTTTATTGAGACATATTCTATAAAGATTTTCCAACTTCCATTTTTATAATTAGGTATTCTCAAAACACAGCAAACAAAACACTACATACATACATATAAATAACATGGAATTGCTATTTATAAACAGCAATGATTACATAGTTTTGTTTAATTCTACTTATTTGTGGAGTTAGATGCAATCAGTAGCACATAGATAAAATAAATCCAGTAATTAGAAAATGGATAAAATACCAATACCAACTTATAACATAATGTTACTGGAACAGAAAAAAAAAATATATCTGCTACCTTTGTGATGACTTTTTTAAATCGTGCTTAATTATGTTTGAAAATCTGGCATTTTGTGCTTAATTATGTTTGAAAATTTGGTAACTTGCTTTGTGAATCTAAAATCACCTCTTAGGAACTTTGATTATCCACCTTGATATTTAATGCTGAAAACTACCATTTTTAGTTATGCCATCCAGAGGGAATTGAGAATAAAAATATAACCCTATAGTCTTTGCGATATCGTTATAGATGTCTCTATGTGTTTTTAAAAAAGTGAATCTCCTATCTTTGTAATTGCAGAAATTTTTTAAACACAAAGTGCTTTACTTTATATCATATTAATTTATTATCTAAATAATTATCAGTAATCTTTTCTTGTATGTGAGTCAATGGGATTCTTCTTATTATTTTTTTTTCCTTTTTTCTTCTTTAAGATGCCTATGCTTTCACCATAGTGCAGCTCAATTAGAATATCTGGGATGTTCACCTGAAAATACATACATTCTAAATGTTTCTGCAGTGTTTCTCATGCATTTTAATATTTGAGAAGAATTGCGTTCACATATAACAGATATAGAAAAAGAAATCTGTAATAACAACAGATACTTAAGACAAAAGTTGTATGAAGCGCACAGAAAAATGCAGGAAAGTTTTAGATATCATTTTAACCATACATCTGCACTAATTACACAGCAGAGTGGCTCTTTGCCTTGTTTTTCATGTAAAATACCTCAAATTGTGTAGACCCTTCAGCACCTCTCTAGAGACTTAATGTTCACAGTGGTAACAATTAAGCACAAAAGCTCTGAAGTCAGTTACTTGCATTTGATTCATCTCTGTTACCCACCCACTACGTCACATTTCACTACCTCAGCCACCCCAGCTGAAAAATAACATATCATGACGAATACAGCATAAGTTAATATATCTAAAGTGCTTAGAACTGTGCTGGCCCCGTGCTACTGACTCAGTAAACATTTGCTCTTTACCCTATAGGGATAAACAAGACACATGCTCCTGCTACTTGTGGCTCGAAGCCAGATATTTTTCATCACATACCCAAAAGGGCTACACAGGAACAATACAGAGAGAGGGGGGCCTGGTCTAGTTTGGAGGAGCTGGGGGAGCAGAGGGGTTGTGATAAGGAAGAAAATAAATAGTAAGCAAAACCTCAAGGAAGGGTTGCCGAGGAGGGTATTCCGGGCACAGGGCACACATTTTAGCTTCTTTTTTTTTTTTTTTTTTTTTTTTTAACTAGGCTGTGAGCCAGAGAGAGAAGAGGGCTCAAGATGAGGCTGGGGAAGTGGTCTTATATGATTTTTATTTAGGGGAAGGAGAAAAGACAAAAGATGTTCTCCTGGTTACTTGGGGTCTTTCCATTCAGGAAGGAAGCCCCTGATGAGGAGCAGAATTGTGGTGCATGTGTGACCCTAAAAGCAATGAAGCCTCAGAAATTAATAACTGAAGCATTCCATGCTAAGATTAATCAAAGACAAAGAAGAAAGGGGTTGTGAGTGCATTTTTAGCTAGCTCACGTTGTATGTCACATTTTCTTTTTTGAAAAAAATCATAGGAGAAATCAAAGGTGAAAAGACTCTTGATTTTTATCAAAAGTAGAAACATTTTTACAGAAATATGAAGATAAGTGCAGCCTGTATTTTGTCTGTCTTTACAGAGATTAGATTGTAACAGTAAACCATTAAAAGGGGGAAATTTCGTTTTTAAGACAACATGTAGGACAACAGATTTTCTGTGCTTATGGTCTGCCTTTCTGCACTCTCCTTAGAAGGAAGAGATTTCAAGACACTGGAATTAATAACTTCGCAGAACACACTGCTGAAAGATGCTGAAAGCACTCAAAAATTTCATAAAGACATAAAAATTAAAAGAGCATACTTTACAGCTTATTTCAAACTATTTTATAAGTCATCTTTTTCCATATATAGATTAACATAGCCTTTCTATGTATTGAAAAATCATATTTAAAAAAAATACCATATAGGGCTAGAGTAGTAGCTCAGCAGTAGAGAGTTTGCCTGGTACGCGCAAGGACCCAGGTTTAAACCCAGCACCACATACACAACTAAGTTCTGGAAAAACAAAATCCAGAAGAAAAATTAAAGTAAAATTGATTCTCTTCTCTCTCTCAAAATCTCTCTTTAAAAGAAAAGTACCTCATAGTTTAACATATAATAACTCTTAAAATAACAACATTCCTAACGTTCAGTGAGCACTTATAATGGGGCAACTACTGTGCTAAGATTTCAAACTTTTTAATCCCCATGAGTATTATTGTATCTCCATTTTACAGATAAGAAACCTGAGGGAAAGAAAAATCAAATAACGTTATTAAGAACTTGGCTAGCCAAGCTGATATTGTAATTTTTGAATTGACTGAAGAATTGGCATATTTAAAATTTTTAATGTTAGAATTTTACAGTGTTGCTTGAAAAAAAATGCATGTTTGTGTATGTTTACAAATCCAACTATCTAACAATACTCATCAATGCTATTGAATTTTCACTTCATAGAATATTATCATAAAAAACATGCTACAGAAATGAAATATACCTAACAAATTCTGTTTTACCTTTAAAAAAAAAAGGGAAAGCAACGGCAGAATTCGCTAAAATATTTTATATATTTTTGTTTTAGTCAGCTATTTTTTGCTGTGATTAAAGGACCTGACAAGAATAATTTTAGGAAGAAATGTTTATTTAGTGGCTCATGGTTTCAGAGGTCTTGGTCCATAAACAGGCCACTCAGTTCCTGGGATTTGAGGTGAGACTGAACACCATTAAACATCATAGCAGAAGGCACGGCTCCAGGGAGCAGAGAGAGACTCCATGTCAGATACAAAATATCTACCCCAAAAGCCCCCAGCGACCCATCTTCTCCAGCCACACCCTACCAGCCTACAGTTGCCAGTTAAACCCTATCAGGGGATTAACTCACTGATTGCTCTTATAACCCAATCATTTCATCTCAGCCTTTCTGAATTGTCAGACATGAGTTTTACAGTGACACCTCACATTCAAACCATTACAATTTTTAAAATTTATTTATTGATTGTGGTACTGGGGACTGAACCCAGAGGCACTTTACCACTGAGCTACATCCCCAACAACCCTCCTGGGATCCTCACTATTCTTTAAATTTTGAGATAGGGTCTTGCCAAAGTTGCTAAGGGTCTCACTAAGTTTCTGAGGCTGGTCTTGAACTTGCAATCCCCATTCTTCAAACCCCAAAGTCACTGGGATTACAGGTATGTGTTACTCCGGCCGGCACCAAAATCTTTTAAAAATTTGGAAAAGAATTTTATCATGTCAAGTACTTGTGAATTTCAGTGAATGATGAAGCTGGAGAATATTTACATTTTGGAGATGTCAAGATCTGAAGAAATGATGCCAAGGCATAGTAGCATGTACCTGTATCCCAGCAACTCAGGAGGCAGGAGGATCAGAAGTTTGAGGCTAGCCTCAGCAATTTAGTGAGAGTCTGTTTCAAAATACAAAGGACTGGGAATACACCTCAGTAATTAACCATCCCTCTGTTCAATCCCTGATACCGAAAAGAAAAAAAAAAAAAAAAAATGAAGAAATTAGAAGTCCAGACAGAAAAAGGCCTTATTTAAATTTAATTATTAACTATAGCTGAAACTTGTTTTGCATGGTATGGAGCAGATAATTTTGGAGATTACAGAGATTCTCCATGAACTATTGAAGGTCCTTTCTAATACACACACATTTAAAATACAAATTCCTGAAGTTAAATTGTCAATTTTGAAGTATACAAAATTTTAATATTCTTCAAATTAGCATGTTTGTATTAGAATTTTCTCACTAAGTTGTAAATGAACTGTATTATCATGAGCTCCCGTACAATTCACACAGGCTTTTTTGTTAGAGAAAAGGCACAAATCTGAAGGCCTGTTTTTCTCCCTTGCCTGATAAGCCAACAAAATGAACATTGCACATATGAACATATGTGAATAATCTGGCTCCTTTGACAAGTATTGAGGCAAAATTATGTATATATCTCTCAAATAAATGATTCCAGTTAGGACAAAAATGGCATACACCAAAAACATTAGTACTTATATATAATAACCAGATATGCTTTTGAAATACAGTATATTTTCCTAAGGATATTCTCTTCAGTCTACAGTAGCATATTAAGACCATAGAGTAAGTTCACAATATCCAAGTTCTTTTTTCTTGAAGATTACTACCTATAAGGAATAAAAGATTTCATAACAAAAATAATCTGTCTTATAACCACATTTAATTACCAGAAATAGTTTACAGATATGATCAAGAAATTGTATAAGAGCCTCCAAATCTTTTCTATATTTTTTAATATGAAGGTAAAATAAACTAAAGCAACTTCCTTTTCATTTATGAAACTGGAACTTTATGCAGATGCAATAAAGTCCTATTTACCTTTATTACATATGATTAGGGATTAGGTGTATTAAAATTTAATTATTAAGCTATATTATTATGAAGCAGCTGATGGGATTTGATCGACCAAGGGTAGCCAATAAGAGCTTTCTTCAAGTACAGATTTTGAGGTAAGGCTCATCCTGGAATTGAATATACTTGTGTGACCAGACCCAGGAAAAGAAAAATAATATTTTCATCATTCCAGAAGCCTCTCTTTACAGTTACTACCCCTGTACAGGAAATCACTATCCTAACTTAACAGTATGTCATACCATATCACTCAACATGTCATTTAGTTAGATGCTTGGAAAGCAAGCTCCCATCTAATGTGACTAGGAAAATGATGGAGGACTTTGAGTGCCAATATTTCAGCCTGAAAAGATAAACTTTTGCTTTGCTTTTTGGGGTATAATCTAGGGTCTGGGGTCCAAAGTTTCAGGATAAATCATTTCATTTTTCTTTTTCTAACTGATATCCAGTCCAGTTTTATAAAACAAACTTTATTTTTTTAGATGCAATTTAAGTTCACAGCAAAACTGAGCAGAAAGTACAGAGATTTCTAATATACCTTCTAGACCCAACCTCTACAGCCTTCTCTACACCCAACATTCTTCACCAGAATAGAACATTTATTATATTTGATGAACCCAAATGGTCACATGATTATCAACCAAAGTTCACAATTCAACATTAGTGTTCCAGAGGTGTCTGAACAAGTTTAGTTCAGGTAACAACCATTATGCTGCCACACAGAGTAACCCTACTACCCTTTTTCAGTCAAAATATGATGCTCATTCTATAGTTTCTAATGACTGAAGGTAAACACTATGACCATTAAGTATTGTATTCTACTGTACACTTCAGTTTTGGTATTCTTATTTATTTACACTCAAATAAATTTTCCCTAATTGCTCAAGTTCTTAAATTATTTTCTTTTTTGGGGGGGGATTCTTTTTTTTATTAGATGGATATAGAGATACGATTGAGGGGGAAACATTATCAAACATTCAAGGGCCAATGTATATATACTTAGTTATCCAGGGCTAATGCCATATCATGGATGTCCAGCTTGGGTTTCCCCTGTTGCTGTTTTCCCCAGAAGAACTCCAGAGTTAAATGAATATCTCATGTAGGACAGAGATCTCCTTCTGAGATGATTCCCCCATATTCCCACCCTCCAGTCTCCTAGGATTTCTTCCTACCCCCTCCCCCTCAAGCCCCCTCTCTACATCTTCAAGTGTCCTAGGGAGTCATCTCCCTGTTGCATTGAGAATCACACAATTTGAAGTTATTATTAGCTTAGCCTTCTAACATACTGCTTCCCATGTATTCTAGCTTCCACAGATGAGAGATACTATTCGGCCCTTGAGTCTCTGAGATTGGGATACTTCACTTAGCATAATTCCTTCCATCTCTATCCATTTGATATCAAAAGCCATAATATCATCGTTTCTAATGGCTGAGTAGTATTCCATTGTATATATGTACCAAAGTTTTTGTATCCATTGTCGAGTGAGGGGCATCTGGGTTGGTTCCATAATCTAGCTATAGTAAATTGAGCTGCTATAAACATTGAGGAATTCACCTCACTATAATATGCTGATTCTAACTCTTTTGGGAAAATACCCAGGAGTGGGAGAGCTGGGTCATGAGGTGGTTTCATCCTTAATTTTTTGAGGATTCTCCAAACTGCTTTCCACAGTGGCTGAACCAGTTTGCAGTCCCACCAGCAGTGTAACGGTGTTCCTCTTTTCCCACATCCCCTCCAGCATCTGTTGTTGTTAGAATTTTTCATTTTTGCCATTCTAACAGGAGTGAGGTGGTATCTCATTGAAGTTTTGATCTGCATCTCCCTTATAGCTAATAATGTAGAGCATTTTCTCATATATTTATGGGCTTTCTGGACTTCCACTGGAGAAAAGTTCCTTTTGAGTTCTTTAGTCCATTGATTGATTGTGATTTTGGTGTTTAGTTTCTTTAGTTCCTTTTATATTCTGGATATTAGCCCTCTGTCCAAGGTGTAGCAGGAAAAGGTTTTCTCCCATTCTGTAGGTTATCTCTTGATGCTCTTGACTAGATCTTTAGCTGTGCAAAAACTTTTTAATTTAATTACATCCCATTCATTTATTCTTGACTTTACTGCTTGCACCATGGGAGTTTTGTTGAAGAAGGCACTGCTGACTCTTATGTGCTGTAGTGTTGACCCTGCTTCTTTTTCTAGGAAGTTTAAAGTTGTTGGCTTAAGATCCAGATCTTTGACCCATTTAGATTTAATTTTTGTGCACAGTAAAAGATAAGGATCCAGCTTCAGCTCACTACACATGGCTGTCCAATTTGTCCAACACCATTTGTTGAACAGGCTATCTTTCTTCCACACTATGCTTTTGTCCCCTTTATCAAATATCAAACAGTTAATGATATGGGGGTTTGTCTCAGGATCTTCTATTCAGTTCCACTGGTCTTCGGTTCTGTTTTGGTACCAATACCATGCTGTTTTTGCTACTACCGTTCTGTAGTATAATTTCAGGTCAGGAATTGAGATACCCCCTACTTCTTCCTTCCTGTAGAGTAATGTTTTGGCTAGTCTGGGTCCCCTGTTATTCCACAAGAACTTGAGAATTGCTTTTTCTATGCCTATGAAGAATGCCATAGGTATCTTGATGGGGATTGCATTGAATCTGTATAGGGCTTTGGGTAGAATGATCATTTTTATTATATTGATTCTGCCTAACCATGAGCATGGAATGTTCTTCCGTCTACTCAGGTCTTCTATAATTTCTTTTTTTAGTGTTTGATAGTTTTCTTTGTAGAGGTCCTTAATATCCTTTGTAAGGTTAATGCCCAAGTATTTCATTTTTTTTGGAGGAGATAGTGAATGGGAGAGATTTCCTGATTTCTTCTTATGTGGATTTGTTGCTGGAGTAAAGGAAAGCTAGAGACTTACTGGAGTTGATCTTGTAGCCAGCTACTTTGCTGAAATCATCTGTAAGCTCTAAGAGTTTTCTGGCCGATGATATTGGGTCTTCTAGGTATAAAATCATGTCATCAGCAAATAGAGATAACTTCCTCTTTTCCTATACAAACACCTTTGATTTCCTTGTCTTGCCTGATAGCTCTGGCAAGGGTTTCAAGGACTATATTGAACAAGAGTGGGGAAAGTGGACAGCCTTATCTTGTTCCTGAATTCAGTGGAAATGCTTTCAGTTTTTCTCCATTGAGGATAATTTTGGCTATGGGTCTGTCTTAAATGGATCTGACATAGTTAAAGGATCTTCCCTTGATCCCTATCTTTTCCAGAATTTTGAGCATAAAGTGGTGTTGAATTTTATCAAATGCCTTCTCTGCATCAATTGAGATGATTATATGATTTTTGTTTTTAATTCTGTTTATCTGGTGAATTACATTTATTGACTTGCATATATTGAACCAGCATTGTTTTCCTGGAATGAAGCCCACTTGATCATAATATATTATCTTTTTAATGTGCTTTTGTATCCAATCAGCTAAAATTTTATTAAGGATTTTTGCATCAATGTTCATCAGGGAAATTGGTCTGTAGTTTTCTTTCCTTGATGTGTCTTTACTGGGCTTTGGAATCAGTGTAATATATGCTTCATAAAAAGTGTTTGGGAGTGATCCCACTCTATCAATTTCCTGGAAGACCTTGTAGAGGATGGGTGTTGGTTCTTCTGTGAAGGCTTGGTAGAATTCCACCGTATATCCATCCAGACCTGGGCTTTTCTTTTTTGGGAGAGCTTTGATTGCTGCTTCAATTTCGCTTTCTGTGATAGGTTGGTTGAGGTTTTCAATGTCCTCCTGTGTTAAAGAGGGGATGTCATGTGTGTCCAAGGACCTGTCCATGTCCTCCAGGTCTGTCTATTTTGTTCACTCTTTCAAAGAACCAATTCTTAGTTTTGTTAATAGTTTGTATAGTTTTTTGTTCTCAATTTCATGGATTTCAGCTCTGATTTTGGTAATTTCCTGTCTTCTATTAGATTTGGGGTTGGACTGTTCCTCCTTTTGTAGTCGTTTGAGTTGAAGCATAAGGCTATTTATCTGATCTCTTTCTAGATTTTTGATGTATGCACTCAGTGCTATAAATTTACCTCTTAAGAATGCCTTCATACTGTCCCAGAGATTTCGATATGTTGTTTCCTCATTCTCATTCAATTCCAACAACCTCTTAATTTCTGCTCTTACTTCCTCTTTTACCCATCCTTCGTTTAAGAGGGAATTATTCAAGTTCCAAGTATTTGAGTAGTTTCTGTTCATTCTCTTGTTGTTGATTGCTAAAATCATAGCATTATGATCTGACAGAACACATGGGATTATATCCACTTTTTTATATTTGTTAAGATTATCCCAGTGATCTAGGATGTGGTCTATTTTAGAGAAGGATCCATGAGCCACTGAGAGGAAGGTAAATTCAGCTGTCTTAGGATGGAATATTCTGTAGATGTCTGTTAAGCCCAATTGATTAATAGAGTTGTTCAGATTGAAGATGTCTTTATTGATTTTTTTTGCTTTGATGATCTGTCTAGAGTTGATAGTGGTGTGTTGAAGTCCCCCAGGATTATTGTGTTGAGGTCAATGAGGGGATTAATGTCCTTAAGTATTTTTTCCATAAATTTGGGGGGTGTTGTAATTGGGGGCATAAATGTTAAGTAATGTTATATCTTCTTGATGGACTGTCCCTTTTAGTATGATATAGTGATCCTCTTTGTCCTTTCTGACTAGTTTTAGTTGGACATTGATTTTATCAGAAATTACAATCGCCAGGCCAGCTTGCTTTTTTGGGCCGCAGACCTGATAGATATTTTGCCATCCTTTCACTTTCAGCCTGTGTCTATTTTTGAGCGTCAAATGTGTCTCTTGCAGGCAACACACTGTTGGATTTTGTTTTTTGATCCGATTGGCCAGTCTGTGTATTTTAATTGGGGTATTGAGCCCATTCACATTCAAAGTTAGAATAGCTATGGGAGGCTGAGTCTCTGACTTTGTATCAATTACAGAATTTTGAGCCATCTTGGAAGTCATCTTGTGTATAATATGACTATTGACTCGCCCTTGTTTAAGGATTTAGGATATAATTGGCATTTTCTTCTGAATGTAGAACATCTTTGAGAATATTTTGTAGAGTGGAATTTGTTTTCATGTACCTTGTTAACTTGAGTTTATCATTGAAGTATTTAATTTCCCCGTCACATTTGAAGCTGAGCTTTGCAGGGTATATCTTTGGGTGGAAGTTATTATTTTTAAACACTTGAAAGATATTGTTCCAAGCTCTTCTGGCCTTCATTGTTTGCTCTGAAAAATTCATAGTGATCCAAATTGGTTTGCTTCTGCATGTGATTTTGGGCTTTTCTCTAGCAGCTTTTAGAATTCTCTCTTTAATTTCTCTGTTATTCATTTTGTATATGACATGTCTTGGTGAGTTTCTCAATTGATTAGGTCTATTTGGTGTTCTATAAGCATTTTGGATGTGGTATTCTGGATCAAGAGTAAAGTGAGGGAAGTTCTCACTTATGATTTCACTTAAAAGGTTCTTTTCAGCCTCTTGTTTGCTGTTCAGAGTTTTCCTCCAGACCAATGATTCTCAGATTATTACGCCTCATCTCATCAAATATTACTTGGAAGTTCTGATTATGTAATATAATGATTATGTAATATAAGCTGTTTATCTTGTTTTTCTTCTTTGAATTCTACAATGTTTATCCAATCCTCATTGTCTGAAAGTCATTCTTCAAGCACTGAAGTTTCATTTTCAGTGAGTATACTCTGGTGCTGATATCATCCAGTGAAGATTTGAATTGGTTAACCGTGTTTTTCCATCCTGATAGCTCTGCTACATTTCTTTTCAGAATGTCAATATCTTTGTATAGCTGATCTTTCATCTCATGGAATTTTTTTTCCCTGTAGAAGTTGTCTCTCATCTCTTGAAATTGATCTCTGATATCTTTCCTTATTCATCTCTTAACTCTTTGATTGTATTACTAATCATAATGCTGATACAATGGCTTTGGTTTTCATTTAGGACCCTGCTATGGGATCCTTTGTTGGAGAGCTGTGGGGCTGAGGTGGAGAGTTATTTCCCCTTTTCCTCACTTTCTGTGTCAGAGAGCTATTCTTTTATTTCGATCTTGTTACTTTTGTGGTGCTATTGGAGCTTCTTATGGCTTTGCTTCCTTGTGAAGGGGAGCTATTTGGTCAATACAGACCTAAAGATGCCAGACCTATATGTGAGAAATTGAGAGGCTATAGGTCCAAATACTAGTCCATTTCAACTAAAATAGATGATCTGATGATTAGCACCAGTAGTAGCAGCTTTCCTTGAGAGAACTCTCACTGTATATTATGATAGCAAGCAAGTACCCATTTTGAAGCATACCTGTTTCTTCAGGTAGTAGGGTCTCTCTGAAATTGGGCAGAAGGAATGACTAGGAAGTCAAGGAGGTGAATTGGGGAGGTATAAAATCACATCTGCTTTAGAGTGTAGGGGAACAAGGGATTAGGGGGGAGTAGGTTATTCTGTTAGGACTAAAGAAAACATAGAAATGGGGTGTGGGTAGGGTAAAGACTTGGGGTGAGAATGAGAGAAAGATGCTTATATTTAGGGATTATCAGAGTATAGTGGAGGAAGAGGTTAGTATGGGGTGTGGTTGAATTCACTTACCAGAGGCTAAGGTTATCTTGTTATCATGAAATGTTTTCCTGATAGGAACCCAATGTTCTAGGGATAGCCATAGGATTCAAGAAGACATAGAGGAAGTAAGAGCCAATCACCAATACATATGCACAGATAAATATTTATATCCACCAACACCAAATTTGGTATTATTCGTAAAGCAAAAAAGGAGAAAAGAAAAAAAAACCCACAGTAATGTTAAAAATTTAAAAATAATATATTCCAGCCAGATTCCTGTTTAAAAAAAAAAGAGGTGAACAACAACAACAACAACAAAAAACTAGTTGGTAAAGTTCTGAGTTTTTCTGGCCCTTAGGTCAGCGAGTATGTACCATGGGTGGTACATTCAAATCTGACCTCAAGCTAGGGATTCTTTGGAGTTGAGCTTGTTGGAGGAGAAGCTGTTTGGTTAAGTCTGGTGGCCTGATTTTTCTTAGAGGATCTCCTCAAAAGTTTTCTGTTGCAAAGGGGTTTTTAGCTCTCCCTGGGTTGTAATCCTGAGATGGTTGCTTTCTGCCTATCCACATTCTAGAAATCTCTTGGACCTGGGGCTCAGAAGTTGTAGACATCAAGTTGATCCTAGTGTAGATGTGTGGGTCTCTGACTGATCCAAGGAGAGTGGTCAGCCTGGGACTTGCTTCCTCAGTATCACTGGTGACCCACTCTGCTTGTCTTGTGATCTTCAGAATTCCCAAGAGCTGCTCTGTGGAGTTGACTGAAACCCTCGGAAGATGGTCCAGGTTGTGCAGATGCTTATGTGGTTCTCAATCGCAAGCATTAGGAGGCGCCCACCTGGAGAGGTCAAGGCCTACAAAGCCTTGGCTATGCAAGGAGCTCAGATGCTAATTGGAAGCCCGTGCTGCCTCATATATTCAAAGCTTCCTGAGGCAGATATCAAGCAGAGGCCGAAGCAGAGGATCCCCTTTAGAGAGATGTCCCCTGCTGGAGCAAGTTCTGTTCACGGGCTCCTCCTATTTGGGCGAGAAGAGGGGCAGCAGAAGGGCAGAAGGTCACCAATGGAGAGGTTTGCGAGCTGGAGAGGTGAATCACAGTTCCCTACAGGGCAGAGGGCCAGTTGGTGGGGAGAGTGGTAACTTCTGTTTCTCATCTTGGGGACTGAGGCCCCTTAACGCTGCCTGTGACTGGCCCCGCCCCACCCCGCTCTCCCACGCTGGTGGGAGCACTTCTGTTAAAGGATTTTAAAATCAGCTCTTATAACTCTAGGGCACCGGTGGAGAATTACTGTCTGCTGTGATTGAGTTAAAGATCTTGTGCCGAATTTTCTCCTTCCCCGGCTCCTCAGGCGGCGACCAGAGGTATAGAGTGAACTCCCAGCACCACGCAGACCCTTTGGGGAAGGGCCCAATCTTGGGGCGATAGATTCTGGTTTTCTGGCTGTGATGTCTGAGCAACCCGCCCCACCCTCAGGGAAAGGTCACAATGGCGGCTGCTCTCAAGGAGAGCTGCAAGTTCGCTAATGTGAACAATTAATTCCCAGAGCTTTATGCAAGATTACGTAAATTAAGAGCAGTCAGATCAGGGAGTTCGCAGCCACTGCGTTAGGGTGTCTGGTTAGGAAACTCGCTCAGTTTCCTCCCCTCGGAGCAGCTCCCCTCCCCCCGGGTGCAGGGCAGATTGCGCGGGCTCCACTAAGCTCTCCTTTATATTCCTTAATGGACCATGCTATTCCTTCGGAGTTAAAGAATTAGCGAGGGATAATGTTGAGGGATAATGTTCCCCCACACTGGGTGCTTTGTCCTACCGTGGGAATCCTGGTGCTGTCCTGAAGTGTGAGGAGAATCTCAGGAGCTTGCCGGAGTCACTGAAGGTGGGGCGGACGCCATCTTGTAGTCTGTAAGTCTCTTAAATTATTTTCATGTTATTCCTTTTCTCCCTCGCACTGATATGTGATGGTACCATTTATAGTTATAAGAGGATTCCTGTTTATAAAGTCTCATCTGCCTTTACAGTGAAACCTCTATTAGGTAACATTAGATAAATAGACGCTGATGTAGACACTGGAATTGCAAGTTACTGGATAATTTTCTGGAGAATTATTATTTGATAAGTTTTGAAGCATGTTATTTAGATGTCATTTAGATGTACCCTTTATGTTAACATACTGAACATCAGTTGTATTCTCAATATTTTAAGATTCAGTCTAGTGATATTTGAAAAAGTGAACATGTAAATTAATTTCAGAGGTTTATATTATTTAGATTATTGATTTAGTATTGATTATCACAGAGATAATGGAAATTGCTACAGATCTAATTTAAACTACAAAGCTGCAGTCATCTACCTTGGAGTCTACTGATTCATGCTTATATTTTTATATTTGCAAAGTGACATTTTATTTTCCTAAAGATGTTTCAAATAATCAAGGAGTACTATTAAAAATGAATATTATAAAAATGTAATACTACCTAAGTAGAACTTTAGCATTTTTCAATAGTCTAATATACTTTCAATTTCTCTATAAAAAAGAAATGGTAACTACTATTGATCTGTGTGGTATATACACAGAATAATCATAAAATTAATATAAAGTATTAAAATGCGCTTTATATGACAGAAAATAATCAGAAGTAATGATTGTTCAAAGTTATAAAGAAAGGAAAAACTAATTCAATGAGAGCTAATTTCAGGGAATTGGCCTACTTTGGAGTACAAATTTATTATATTTTCCCATATAATTTTGAAAAATGTCTATATCTTTGGATTTGCCACTATATACATTATTTTCTTTTCAAATGTAGTTTTTGCTCAGTAAATAGAAGTTTATAAGGCATTGCTTGAAGATTGAATTCATAAAGGCGGCACTGATCTGCATGATTAGAATGAAAAATTTCTAACAAATGCCCTCAACTGAATTATAGTTTTAAAGGTGGTTACTAAGCGTGGGCTCTACAGCTTAGAACAATGTGGAAAAATTATTAGAGTTATAGTGTTAATTATTTCAAAGGGCCCATGACAAGCGTTTGTCCCACAACTTCCTAATATTCAAAACTTATATTGAAACTATGGAAGAATTGAGTACACCCATCCTTTTTCCTGTTAGGATAGGGAAGAATATTCATATCTAAGTTCAAAATATCTTCAACCAAAGGCAGAAGTTGTCCAAGATTTGCTTAAAATTCCTTAAACAAACTGGTCAGACATATAAAATGGTGAATGTGAAACCTGTCCTAATCCCAGAGCAGCAAGAAAAAAAAAAATCTTGACCCTGTGATGGCAGTGAAATTTTCTTTAGGAAAGGGTAGAGAACTATTAACAATAACAGAGAAGACGCAGGGCAGTGAACCTAGAGCAGGAATGGGCAAAAGATGAACCACGAAGCACAGATTTAAATGTAAAATGCAAAATAAACTCTTAGAAGATATAGGAAATGATTGTCAGCACTAAGAGTTAGGCAAAGAATTCCTAGACATGACACCAAAATCAGGATCCATAAGAGAAAATATACATAAATTGGACTTAATCAAGGTTAAAGACTTTTGCTGTGTGAAAGACCATGGTCTAAAGATCAACAAACTATGGACTGGGAGTGTATATTTGTAAACCACATATCCAACAAAGAACTCATGTCAAAAATATGTAAAAAATTCTAGAGACTCAAAAAATTTTTTTAAAAATTTCAATTCCAAATTAGACAAAAGACATTAATAAACAAATGAAAAGATGCTCAATATCATATGCTGTTAGGAAAATGCAAGGTTATACCTTGATGAGCTATCACTCAGCATCTACTAGAAGAGATAAAATAAAGATCTAGACAATATAAAATGGTCGGAAGGATTCAAAGATATTTTAAGAGAAAGTATCTTGGAGCTGGAGCAGTGGCTCAGCGGTTTCGGCGCTTGCCTGGCAAGCACAAGGACCCAGGTTCAAACCCCAGCACCATGTACACAACTAAGTGTTGGAGCAACAAAGGCCATGTGAAAAACTAAAGTTGTTTCTCTCTTTCACTTTCTCTCTCACTGTCCCTCTCTCTTTAAAAAAAAAAAAAGAGAGAAAGTATCTTCCATATGTTGCTGTTGGAAATGTAAAATGGTACACATAAAGCTAAGCATATATTTAAATGTATGCTTTTTTTACATTTTACATAAATATAAAATGGTTTCACATAAAGCTAAGCATATATTTAAAACAGTGAGTGTGGTGTATGTCAAAACAAGTTCAAAAAACTTCATGCATCATATATAGAGATGGTCCTCAATTTATGATGGTTCAACTTAATTTTCTGACTGAATGCTGATTTGTAAGCAATTCTCATTCAGTAGAAACTACTGTGAATTCTGAGCTTCAGTCTTTTCTCAGGCTGACAATCTGTGTTATGAAATTCCTGAAATTTTACCAGTGGTAGCAATCAAGAGGTTAAGCAACTCATACTCTGTGGTGCCTGTTATGCTAAGCTATGATGTGTGGCAGGTTAGGTAGACTAAGGGCACTTTCATCTTACGATACTTTCAGTTTACAAAGGTTTATGAGGGAGGTAATCCCTTTGTAAGCCAAGGAGCATGTATGTGTATGAGTATGGGAGTATGTGTGTGTTGTGTGTGTTTGTCTCATAACATACATAAAGATCACTAAGGATGACCACATATTTAAGGACAACTTGATAAAGGAAAGGGTAGGAAAATGAATATATAAAAAGCTATAATGAATATATAAAATTTATTGATGAGTGGTTATTGGTGAACATTCATGGAAAAGATAAAAAAGGGAACAGAATGGGAGCAAGGGGAAAAAACTGGGGACTGAATTGGAATATGTTATATTCCATGCATTTATAAAAATTTCAATGTTTAACCTACTGTCATTGTATATATAAAGAGAAAAGGGGTGGAAAGAAGGGAGTGGGAAGGGAAATACTGGGAACTGAGTTGTAAAAAGGTATACTCCAAGCTCTTAAAATTATGTCAAAGTATATTCTATTGTCATGTATATAAAAAAGAACAGGGGGTAGGAGGAAGGGAGGGGAAGAGGAAAACTGCTAACTTAATTAGAGCAAGTGAACTCCATGCTTTTATAATTATGCCATTCTATATTCTAATGTCATGTATATCTAAAAACAACAAATAAAGCTAAAAAATTTAAATAACAAAGAAAAAATCCTAACCCCATCTCTAGTATATTTCATATAGGGAAAACACAGAACTTAATATTATGCACCATTATAAGCACTTTACAAATATCAACTACTTCAGCTTTCAGCCAGTGCTATTTCACACAAGAGAAAACTGAGGCAAAGCACAGTTAAGCAGTATACTGGGGTCTCTGACAATAAAGAAGTGGTGATGCAGACGCTTGAGTTTGCCCTGTATCAAGAACCTGTGCTTCTAATTATTACACAATAATAATAACAAAAGACAGAGGATAGAATTATTAAATTGAGCTGCCTAGAAAAGCCAAAGACCAAAAGTATATGCACACAGATTAATCAGAAATATCACTGCAAATAGGAATGTAGAAATTTCTCAAACCTATATATAATTCTATTCAATTCATGCTTTATATTTCTACGTGTTTGGGTATACAAGAAACTGATCTTGATGGAAATTAGATTAATTTTCTAAACTAATCCTCAAAATATTAATTAATTATACATACACAGTATACAAACATACAAAACCCACCAAAAGTAGGTTGTGGTGGCTTAATGTGAAGACAAAGGCTAAGTAGCAATTTTACAACTCATAAGTGAACAATGAAGATTTTACAAAAAAAAAAAAAGAAAAGAAAAAGGTGAAAACAGAATTTACACTATATATAAACAACACAGGATTATAACAGTTTTCTTACATTATTCTTTAGGGTTTTTACACCAAAACTAAGTGTATTTTGGTCACTTGTTTCCTCCACATTATCAACCACATCCTGTTATTGCAGCCACGGATTAGGCAACCAATCCAAACTGTGTCAACCAGGGTACCCAGTCCCATTCAGAAATATCACATGACCCAAGCTAAGCAAATTGAAACTAGGCAAATTTTTCAAACTTGAATTGAGAGAATAGGACATAATGTTCTTTTCTGCTTACAGTTTGTGGGTTTAAGAGTCCAGAAAGCTTTCAGCTTTTCAGACTTGTCAGAAATAAAGAAGAAATGAAGAGAGATGCAGAGATGAGACAACTGGTATGCTTGCCTTCATAAGTGTGTGTGTGTGTGTGTGTGTGTGTGTGTGTGTGAAAGAGAGAGGGAGGGGAGAGATGAAGAATTGTGAAGGAAAGTGTATGAGATAAGATTGATGTGGGACTCTTTTCCTCCCTTTTCCCAGTGCCATTTTAATCTAGTTTTACAATGAGCTTATGTAAAAGTTAGTGAATTCATTGCACTGCTGAAGCTGCAGGTGGTCTATAGCTTCATCAAGGTGTTAATTGGCTGGCACTAAGTGTGGTTTGAGGTTAGTGTGACAGATGGAGCCCAAAGAATGTAGAATTCAGTTATACAAACTATAGATGTATTTAAGCTTTCTACATCTGTGCTATATATTTTTTTTCAAATAGACATAGTGATAAAACACCTGCTACTTAATTAACACCCTTTGTAGTCTTTCACAAAGTTAGATTACTCTCAAACCTCCTCTGCTAGCTGCAAATGTTAAAATTCTGCTTGCTATTTCTGGAGCTACATCTTTTTTTGTTGTTGTTTTGGTTTTTTTTCCGCAAAGTAAGAGTTGAAAAATATTCAAGTCTTGTAAATGAAGGAACATGAAAATGATTAACAAATGGGTGAATGAATAGAGAAATAAATAAAATTAAAAATTCCTATAACTCTAAGCTGATCATACTATCAAAATGAAAATTCATCAAATAAAATGAATCTTTTCAGAAAGTAGATAATACTGGCCAAACTGCAATTTAAAAAAAAAAAATTCTAACTCCCCTTTACTCTTAAAGTAATACATCTAACTCCTATGACCAACTAATTTACTAGAGTCAGCAATAAATTGAAGGAAATGACTTAGCTTTCAGGTCTTCTTTTATCGTAATGAACATATTTGAAACATGACTTGTACCCCTAAGCCAGACAATGACCGGAGCCTTGGTAATAAAGAAGCCTGTGGTTGGGCTACAGTGGTGGCTCAGCAATTGGAGTGTTTGTCTGGCATGTGCAAGGACCCAGGTTTAAACCCTAGCACCATACATAAGTAAGTGTCAGAGGACAAAGGCCAGATGAAAAAATAAATAAAATTGATTCTGTCTTTTCTACCTTTCCCTCTTCCTTCTCTCTTTCTCTCTCTCCCTCCCTCTCTCTCACTCAAAAGAAGAAGAAGAAGAAGAAGAAGAAGAAGAAGAAGAAGAAGAAGAAGAAGAAGAAGAAGAAGAAGAAGTAGTAGTAGTAGTAGTAGTAGTAGTAGTAGTAGTAGTAGTAGTAGAAGTAGAAGAAGAAGAAGTACTAGAAGCAGCAGCAGAAGAAGCTACATATGGTTTAGATTGGGCTGAGACAAATATTAGCAAGAACTTGACCTATGGAGATCCTTGGATTTAGGAGGAAGCCAAATGTTGCATTAGTGGTTTTGGTGCTGAGAGTCTTCCAATCTTCTGAACTTCAAGAAAAGCTTAACATTTCTCTACATGATGGGAGCTGGGAGAACACAAGAAGTCTAGTGAGTTGAGATTGTTTCCTTCTGGGACTTTAACAACAAACTTTCAATCTGCCTGTTGCTAAATCAAAGACCCAAAGAACAATGTAAACACTATTCACCATAATAAGGATTACTACAATAAAAGGCACGCCAGAAGTGGGACTGGAATCCTAAACAAATGGATTGAAGAAAATAATAGTGTACCCTATTTTTTGTTTGTTTGTTTGTTTGTTTTTGGTACTGGGGTACATAAATTAAACCATTGAGCCCCATCCACAGCCCTTTTTATTTTTTATTTTGAGGCGGTGTCTTGCTAAGTTGCTTAGGGTCTCGCTAAGTTGCTGAGGATGGTTTTGAACTAACAAACCTCCTGCGTCAGAGTTCCAAGTCATTGGGATCATAGGCATGTGCCACCATGCTTAGCCAACAATACTTATACTCTTAACACAAGTTCTAAAGAAAGGAGAAAGAAACAGAAGACTCAAAGCTGATCTCTAGAAAAATAATTCCTCTGGAATAGATAAATGACCACCTTGTTTTCCAAACCAGGATGTACAGAGTTGGCTCAGTCACAGACCTAGCATGCCATACTTTCATAATTGGTCCATGTGTGGCTATGTTCATTTATTCATCCTTTTTGAATAGTGTAAAAAGCAACTGAAAACCCACCACAAAATGCAATGTGAAGAGAGCTACGGTAAACGTTCTTGTTCATCCCTTCAGTGTGAATTGGAAAAAAATTGTCTTCTGGTGCTACAGCCAGAATGACTTCATCATGTGCTAAGCAGAATTATGCACATACTACCAAGCTGCTTTCCCAAGCATTGGAATCAATTTTTATTTTAAGAAACAATGTATAAAAGACCCTGAGGATACACATCCTCTTAATCACTTGGTATAATGAGTTTTTCATTTTATTTTTCCAGTTAAGTGGATAAAAGTAGAGTTCATTATGGCATCATATGTAATTCTCTGATCATTGTTGAGTGCAAAATATCTCTTCACATGTTTATTGGCAATATTTCTAATCATGATATAGGCCCATTTATCTATATTTATCTAGTGAATCACCTGTGGGTTTTTTATCTTTCTGTAGAATTTATTTATATATACTTGATACTTACTGCTATGTCTAATGTGTGAAATAAAATGGTTTCTCCTGGTATGAACTTATCATTGTATTACTGAAGGTGTCATTTACAGATGTAAAGCCACTAATTCCAATATAATCAAATTTACCGATCTAACTTTATAGCTAGTGCTTTTTACAACTTGTTTAAGAAATCCTATCTTTTAAGAAATCTCCACCTTTAAAATTTAACTAGAAGTCTTAGAATTTTGTTTTTTACATTTCATTGCTAGGAACATCTCGAGTTGGTTTTGTATGAAGTGAGGTCTAATTTCCTCTTCTGTTGTCATTGTTCATGTGGAAAACCATCTTCTAAGACTCTATTAAGTGAAAGAGAAGTCTCACCCAAGAAAAAATATTTTGGGAAAAAAAACTGTAAGCAACAAGTTTCAGAAAGTGAATTGAAGGATAATCATGACTGAGAATCATATTAGCAATCTGGTATATGAAATGGAAGGATTATCAAAACAAAGCAAGGATAGTAAGAGGTAGACATAAGGAACAAAAAGATATGAAGCTCAAGAGTTGAAATGATAAAAACCAAACCTCATTTTAGAAAATGATGAAATACTTGTAGGAAGAGCAATATGGACCACTGAATAAAATTTTACTTGTTTAAAAAGAACGGAGTCTCTAGATTGAAAAGTTCAACGATGATGATAGAAACAAGGAGAAAAATCTTATTAGGGATATTCTTGTCAAATTCCCTGAAGCCCAAGTTTACAAAAATAAACATATACAAAATTTCACAAGTTCCCAGTAGAACAGATGAAACAGGAAAAAATAAATAAAAAAATAAACTAAGAAAATATAAATATTCATGTTAATAGATTATTCCTTATATAAAGTTTAGAAAAGAGGCAACAGGCAAAAATAAGTATGATAAATAGTACATGCCATAATCAAAAATCTTTCTAAACAAAAACAATTAAAAACAAATTAATTAAAATCGAGAATCTTATAACTATCAACATGATTATTTAACACTGGAGTTTTGAGAAAGTACAATAAGAAAAGAATACAAAAACATTTTGCATAAATATGAATGTATATCTAGAAAATCTGAGATATTCCCATAAACCACTAATTAAATAATTCATGATCTTTTTCTACAGAAGTACATATACCGAAAATCATAGTTGTTCTGTATTGTAGAAACCCTGAATATTAATATACTAGAGATTACAATATATACATTTATATATTACTCCTTCTACAATATAGTGTTGTAAAGATCAGATAGGTTAGTCCACTTACTTTCAAAACAATTCAGCATTGTAACTGGTATAATTTAACTAATTTTATCTTTTGGACCAAAACATGAGAAAAGAGGCATTAAAAACTGCATAGATTTTGAACACTAATATAAACTCTGTAATTTCTAAGTGAGTAGAGTTTACAAACTGTAGTTTGATTAACAATTAACTTGACATATGTTGTAAATATGAATTCAGACAACATTGCTTTAGTGTTAATCTATCTGTTTTGACAAGTATAAACCTGCACAACATACTAGGTATTATTTTGCCAAAATATTTCTTTTAGCACCAAAGTACAATAGACAGAGACATATAAAAAGTCACAGTGATCTCCTTATTCCAATTCCTATCCTTTGCTTTTTCTAGAAGTTATAGCCAGATTGTTTTACTCAGCAAAGTACGATGGACCAAGCCCTGTGTACAAGGCAATGGGGGCCCAGAGAAGGGAACACAGGAACCCATAGTTTAGTACATCTTCAGTTTGGTAAGAAGGAATAGAAGAGAGAACCATAAGATTGAAAGTACTACAGATGATAATTAATCCTGCCTGGTAAATAGTCTTCCTTACCATGGTTGGAGAAAGTATTATAATGGAACAAGAGGGACAATATATTAAAACCAGTCTATGTGACTCAGTGTTCTCAAAACTGCTAAGGATTTAAATTCTAAAATAACTACTGATTTTCATTGTAAACTACAGGGTGATAAATTTCTTTTAAAATTTGGTTCAATGATACTGACCAGTCAAGCCTCTGGTCAAATAAAATGCTCTCTCATAAAGTCTCTTGTTGACTTAAGTCCCCTTCACAGAATTAATCATTTCCTCCTTCTGCTCTCAAAGCAATTACTGCCACTGTCTTAGAAATTTCAGTGTGCACTATTTTAGTTATTTTTCTCTATCCTTTATCATAATCATCTTCTCTTGAAGCATCAAGACACTTTAGTGTCTAAAAACAAAAAGAACTCAATATTTTTTTTAGAGAGAGAGAGTGGGCCAGTGAGAGAATCAATTTCATTTAGTTTTTCATGTGACTTTTGTTGCTCTGACATTTCATTGTGTAAGTGGTGCTGGGGTTCAAATCTGTGTCCTCGCACATGCCAGGCAAGAACTATAACTGCTGAGCCACCACTTCAGCCCCAGGAACTCAATAATTTTTTGTTGAAAGAATGAGACAGAATGGATAAATTGACAAATGATTGACCTGAGTAACCAAACAGGCCTGATATCTCAAACATACCAACAGAAAGAGTATGCCAAGCAGAAGTTCCACGTAGTAATTCCACCTATAGTCTAGATGATGAAGCTTGAGAATGGCATAGCGCAGCTTTACAAGGAACTCACTGTTGTACATGAGAACTTCACAGGATCACCAATAGTATTCTTATCTCTAGTCGTTCAATCACCAATATCCAAAATAGTACTTGTCTTTCTATAACCAGAAATGTCACTATTGAGAATCTATAGCACTTTTATTCTGTTCAAAGGGGGAAATGATATGAGCTTTAGCACTGCCTCATCCATATTCTCATGCCCTTCATTGCTTAAAAGTCATCAAACAAAGCTATGCTTCTAACTCTAGCTTGGAATTACATCCCTCAGTATTATCAGAGCCAAGTTTTCACAAATTTGTGAATATATAGGTAAGTTTCCATTGTTAGAACAAGTTGTCCTAGATGCTGGGTTTCCAGCCATTTCTCATGAAGTCAGGTAAATAATAAGCCTTTTCCAGGATGTACATATTTCCAATTTCACATATAGCACCATGACCTAAATGGGGCTCCCAATTCTTCCCAGGAGTCTAGTAAAGCACAAAGCAAATTCCAGCCATTTATGACCCTTCTGCGCACCTAAAATTGCACCTGGTCCTCTCCAGTTTTTACGTACTGAAGGGGTTTAGTCTCTTTATTATCTTTATAAAGTTAGGAATAGTATTATTGTCCACCTGTGTGGTCATTATTCTAAACACTGCACAGTTTCAACCAAGGAGGTATGTGCCAGATTTAGAAAACTGGACAAAGAAATACAAATACCTAATGCCTAATCACAACACACTACATAATGGACCCATCTGTGTTGCATATCATCATATAAATCCATGTAGTATAATTTCAGGTCAGGAATTGGGATGCTTCCTGCCTCCTCCTTCTTGCTGAGTAATGTTTTGGCTATTATTCTGGATCTTCTGTTATTCCATACAAATTTGAGTATTGCTTTTTCTGTATCCGTGAAGAATGACATTGGTATCTTGATAGGGATTGCATTAAATCTATATAGGGCTTTGGGTAAAACGGCCATTTTGATGATATTGACTCTACCTAACCATGAACATGGAATGTTTTTCCGTCTACTCAGATCTTCTATAATTTCTTTTTTAAAAGATGGATAATTTTCATTGTATAGGTCCTTGACATCCTTTGTGAGATTTACGTCCAAGCATTTTATTTTTTTGGAGGAGATGGTGAAAGGGACAGATTTCCTAATTTCTTCTTCAGTGTCCTTGTTGCTGGAGTATAGGAAAGCTAATGATTTATTGGTGTTAATCTTATAACCAGCCACTTTGCTGAAGTAGTTTATAAGCTCCAGAAGTATTTACAGTATTTTAATGGAAACACAGGTGAAACCTTTTATACTCTTTGCATACAGAATTACACGTACTAGAATTTTAACTCTTAGTAATCTTGCTTTTGGTAAAAACCCAGAAGCAAAGGGATCTTAAACTCTTTTTACCATTACTTTGGGCCTGCATTTCCTCTGCAACTAACAGGTAGTTTGCTGAGGAATATGAATAGCCTGTTTATTAAGATTAGGCAGGCTCCCTTGCAGGTAAATTGCATTTTGGAAAAGAAAGCATGTGGAGTCAGGACAGTGGGTTCATTTGATAGAATTATTCTTTTAATTCTAGTTTTCCTAAGATTTACATCTGTTTGTCCCCTAACATTGGGGAAGGTTGTCACAAGACAGGAAAAAAAGGGGGCTATTCACTCACTGGTAGATTGACAGGTAGGGACTCTGAGTTAGGAGTCCTTAGATCACATTAAGTTATTTCATTCTCTACCATAGGTGAGAAGCCATGAAAGGAGATTAAAGTGGCGATGGAGCTTCTGTGTGTGAGATTAGATTGACTTTCAGCCATTTCTAGAGACCCTGTATTCACACCAGGGATTGGTCCTGGCCAGAGAATTAAGATGCTTCTAAGAGACAATAGTTTCTCAATTGAATAGATTGCCATGGAGGGAAACTGGAGCAAGATCAGATTAACATTTTCTCCACTAAGGCAGACAGCAATTGATAAGTCTCATTCCTGAAAGCCTTTCCCTTGAGTCTTGAGTCTGACAGCCATGTGGCTGACAGGATCCTATTTTTGATAGAGAGAGAGTGTGTATAAAATAGAGTAGAGAACTCCTGAAAGAAAAGTAATAGAGCAATTGTTCATTTTATTCATACTTCCTGTAAATGTAACACAGTGTGGCTGGGTGGGTTCTGTTTTAGAAATTTAAGGAGTGAAATCCATGGACACAGGGCCAAACAGAGCAAAGTAACAGGATTTAGATTAATAGAAAGTAATCAGAATTCCAAAGAGGGAGGGTTCCCAAGAATGGTATGAAGAGAAGAATGTGAAAAGTTGAGCAGTTTGGGCAGAGAGAAGGTCTGGAGTAGAGGTAACAGGTCTGTAGTGGAGGCCTGGACATAGGGAACCCTGGACCATTTGCCATTGTGGTGGAGTGTTTAAGATCTCTGAGAATTTGGGAGTCAAATGTGCCATTCTAAGGCTAGTGACTGCTATTGTACAGCTTGTAACACCAGTATTTCAGGTTTGACTGTGTCTTAGAGACCCAAGGTCTGGATATGTTTGGGAAGGCACCTCATGGGGATGTCTCATGGAAGTGTTGGTGGGATCTGGCCTATGCTAGATAAGATGGATTGAACAGTACCCCTAAGGACTTGGGAGAAGAGAAAGCCAGGAATCCAGAAGAGTCAGAGGAAGTCATTCATCCAGTAAGTTATGGCTGATGGTGGATGTGAATGGTCCTTACTGGAGCCACCAGAGGGAGAGTTGTGAGGTGGGTAGAGAGAGGGAGAGAAGGAACCAGTTGAGGTCAAGGGAAGGTCCAGAGAAGCCATTCTTGGTGGGTACCTTGAAATACTAGTCCCAGTTCAGACCATTTGCCATTTTATTGTAAGTGTTAGGTCAGTGTGGCTGAATGGGGCAGGGCATCAGGCAACCCATGAGCACAAAAGGAATAGATGCTGGCAGACAAGCCACAATGGCATCTTGCAATTCCCTGATGATTGAGAAAGTCACCATCCAATCCCCAAAGGACAAGGCCCCAAAATTTCCTCTGCCCACTCCAGACTATAAAGTCACTGCCCAACCGGGGCAATGTGCCACTTCTCCATCTCAACTTTGGCAGACTGGTGAACCTGGCCCAGGAGCCACCAATCCCAAAAGCAAAAGCAAAAGCTCAGCCACTCTCTCTTACACCTTTTTTTTTTTTTTTTGAACACCCGCGCTTGGATTTATACCCATGTTTCTGATTTTTACAGTAAGAAGTTATTAAGATCTGTTAGTATTGAGATAGGTTTAGGAGAGGTAGTAAAATGGCTAGGTAGTCAGGACAGGAAAAAGGGCCCCCTCTAAGAGCTAGCTGGTGGAGAGTGATTGACAGGGCATGCTCAGGGCCTTCAAATGCAAAAAGACCATGAGGATCACCTTTGTCCCAACTAAGAGATGGGGGTGGTCACAGGTGGGAACTAGGAAGTATTTGCCACCTTTTGTTTTACAGAGATTTTAATCAATGGTGTTCTTGACCAGTTTCAATGCCTGTTTTGCCTAAAATTTTTTTTTTTTTTTTTTTTTTTTTTAAAGAGAGAGGGATAGCGAGAGAGACAGAGAAAGAGAGAAACAACTTTATTTAGTTTTTTCGCATGGCCTTAGTTGCTCCAACACTCAGTTGTGTACGTGGTGCTGGGGTTTGAACCTGGGTCCTCGTGCTTGCCAGGCAAGCGCCGAAACCGCTGAGCCACCTGTTTTGCCTAAATTTTAACCAATGACTTTGGTACTAAGTTTCAATGCCTGCTTTGCACAGGATTCAACCAATGATGTAGATGCGTTTCTCAATGCCTGCTTTGCATGAATGTCAATTATGCTCATACCCCAAATCAATATAACCCCTGGCCTAACCTCCATTAGACCTCCATTAGACCTGCTTCCAGGTACCCCTCTGCCTTGCAGAGTCTCTGCTCTTTTTCCTAAATAAATCCTACTCCTTTTACTCCTTCCGTGGTTGTCCGTGGATTTTATTCTTCACATTCATGAGACAAGAACCCAGAAGATTGGTGCCGAATTCCCAGGGTGAATTTCCACCACACCTTTTAGCTGGAGAGTTGCTAACACTTTCAGCTGCAGACACCTGCAGCCAGCCCAAATTTCCAGTTTTAACTGGAAATAGCTACAAACACTAGAAACAGGTTGTTTTGGCTGCTGGAATCTGTAGCGGTCCAGACTCCATTCGCCAGTGGGAGCGGAGAATTTGGCCTCATTTCAAAAACCCCACATCAGTATTTTTGGATCAAAGGACCTGAATTCCAAATTCAGGCCATTGAGTATTGGAAAGGTGTGAGGAGGTGACAGGAGAAAACAAAGCATCCTCTGTTTGCTCCTTGCCAACCAGAGGCAGTGCACCTGGAAGGAGTTGTTGTCCCCAACTACAATCCCAAGGTGAGGACTCCAAGGGTCTGGTGGGAGTTTCTAGCAGGGTACTCTGTGAGAAACCCCTAGTCTTGCCTCTCTAGCGAGTTGATTAGGATGACTGGTGTTACATGCAGGAACCAAATGGAGAATGGATCTGTGATCTGGAGGTCTGGGAAGCAGCATAAGATAAGAATGATGTTTCCAGAGGACACCAAAAAAGAGATCAGAAAAGTTCTTGGCTCTATTCGCGTAGCAATGAGGCTGTAAAAATCTCGTCTCAGGAGGGGGTTGATTTCAGGTCACATTCCGGCTGCTGTTTAGCTGTAGTGAATGTGGGGGTGCTCTGAATCTCACATCTTGAATGAAGAAGTAAAGAGTAAGGCAGAATTGAAAGGAAGAGAATGGCAGGGAGCATAAGAGCTCTGTCTACCCATCCTGGGTTTCATGAAAGAAAAGAGATGAGAAAAATGAAGGAAATAAAGAGGTGAGAGTGGCGGCTCACCAGCAACAAAGGTTTATTCAGGAGAAACCTGTGGAGGGGGCCCCTCTGCCACTTACACGGACTGGGACTGGGGTAGATTTAGAGGGAATGAGGGGGAGGGAGCCAAGGTGTGAGTTTTCTGGTTAAACTGGGTTTTTCAGTAGGTGGGGTTTAAACTGAATTGCTCAGTAGGCACTTTGATAAGGGCCCAGGACAATAGGTTCAGATCAGGGCCAGAGAATGTAGATTCAGTGAATAGGGGGTTTGCTGCCTGGATGAGTGGCTTCTGATAGTTGTCCGTATCCATCAACTACCTTATGAGGTTAGTATGATTACATATATTATTATCATCTTCAGTTTAAATTAAAAAACTCAGACACAGGTTTAAGTTAACTTGTCCAAGATCAAGCAACTGGCAAATGTAGAGTGAATGTTGAATACAGATTATTTGGCTGAACAAAATACCTTCATAACCAGTGTATCAATATATTGTGGTCAGGTGCTGAAGCAGTAGCTCAGTGGCTATGGTGCTTGCCTGGGATGCACAAGGACAGGGGTTTGAATCCCAGCACTATATAAACAACTAAGTGTTGGGGAAACAAAGGCCAGATGATAAAATTGACTCTCCCTCTCTCTTAAAAAAAAAAAAAAAAAAGATATTGTGGTCAAAAGTGTGGCTACTTGATTCACACAAACCTGGGTTTAAATACCAGTTCTGTCCCTAACTTGTCAGTGTTTTAACATAACAGGCAAGAAGACATTTACTGTCCTCAGCCCTGAAAAAAAAAAAAAAAAAAAAGAAGACATTTACTTTTATCATTGTAATTAACTACCATCCTACTTAGAGTTTTACCCTTTTCTTCCAAGGCCCCAGGGCTATAAACTAAATAAAAATTTTTCTACTTTGACACTTCCTGAGCTATCTACATCTAATATTGCCTTTATGTCTTTAAAACTTTATTGGTACATTATAATCACACATAGTAGTGGAATTCATTATGCCATATTTATACATGCATATCTTAAATCTTTACAAGAATGTTAGAGATACATTATCAGATAATAGGAGTATATTCCAAATAATTTTTGAAGATGCTTTTTAAAATTCTGTTTGCTTCTGGAGTCACATTAGAGATTAATGTGTCT
>PVKS010003157.1:0-107507 GCA_004027875.1 Aplodontia rufa | reverse complement strand
CGGCCCTGAATATTTGATCATGTCTTTGAGACTTTAGTCAGTGGAAAATGTACTTGTCTGAAGCCTTTCCTGAATTGGGAGTTCTTTGAGGGTCAGGAGTATCTATCTTTCTGCCTGTCTATCTGTCTGTCTATGTATCTATGCATCCATCTACCTACCTACTATCTATCCAACTGTGTACCTAGCTCAATTTTTGGCACATATTGATGTTCAACAAATATGTATCGAGATTATGATGCCAAGTAAAATCCGTGGTCGTTTTCACTCATGATTCATTATACCAATCCTCTGAGATTAGTAATCTGTATTTTCCAGAAGACAAGAACATGTGAGCGGGGAGGGCTGTGTACTCTATGACACTCTCGTATTCACTGGCTAACCATGTGCACAGATTCATGGTGTACTTTCCTGTGCTGTGCTTTTCCTCGCACATTTCCCCTTTCATCTGACTCACATTGTTACAGCCCTTTCATATTCATCATTTCGAAACCACAGTACTCTGAATCATTGACAGGTCCTGGGTTACAAGGAAGTACATCCAGTAGGAAATGAGAGCACTTCTAGGAAACATTGCAGCACCACGTGCCTGTTTTGAGAAGGTCCCAGCCTATCTACATAAGCCCATCTACAGCAAAGGACTAGAACAGACCTTCAGTATCCCTGTAGGCAGCTAAGAAGGGCAACGGTATTTATGAACACCAGAAGAGCTTCACTGCATGAGTGTGAATAAGTGTACTGTTTTTGCACTTATCGAAACCACTTCTGATTTTTATAATCAGAGGGTCTAGTATATGATTGAGGAATGTGTTTTTACACAGAAACTTTAGAGTGGACATCAAACTGTTTTACTTTTTCTGCTCTTCATTCATTTGCACATCAGTAAATGCTAAACTTTCATGGTTTGTTTGTAGACATAAAACTTGGTTGTCAAATCCTCTTAGGCTAGAAGCCTTTAATCTTCCTATCTAACCATCTTAACATGGGTTATGTTTGTTTTTATAAACAGACTAGCAAAAGGTTTGAAGCTGTTCGGGCTATGTGAGAGACAGAAATGCCGAATGAATAACAGAATGGAAGGCTCTGGAGAGGATGTCTCACTGGTTGTGAAATCAAAGGCTGCATAATCTCAGCTGATGCTTCAGTGTCACAGACTAGGGAGGTCACACATTTAGCCAATCTAGAATTTTAAGGCAGTCCATACTTTTATATATTATTACTCATCATTAGTATATCAGTATTCATTCTTTCCAGTTAAATATAATTTGCTTTTAATTTTACTTTTAAAAAGGATGTAAGAACTGAGTCAATTCTTTGGACATATTTATAATCTCTGGAATTACAAAGATCCATAGGATTTTTAACAACCTCTTGAGCCAATTCAGTGAAATAGCACATGATGCCAGAGTACTGAAAATGGGATTCATAGTTGACATTCAAAACAAATGTTGTCATTTTGACATGCTCCATCTGAACACATTCTATAAGTCTAGTTCTTCTCTACCCCTGGCCTTATATTATTCCTTCTGACTTTTAGAAATATTGTCCTTTGTCATATATGCAAGATATAGCAGAAGTCTGGAACTGCTTTTCTCTGGTTGAAACAATTATTTTAAGTCCAACTCTTTGCCCTGGGTGTACTTGGTGGACTTGCGAGATTCCTATGATGATCCCAGGGTACCTCTCTAGACTAAGGAAGTGCTTTGTGTTCAGCTGGTCCCATGACCGCCCCATGCATGTATGTCTCAAATCCATTTGCATTAAAGTTTCTTGTCCTGATCTTGGGTGCTATTATGGGTAAAGTTTTGTTCTCCCAAAAGATATGATGAAGATCTAGCTCCTGGTACTTGCAAATGTGACCCTTTTTGGAAATAGGGCCTTTGTAAACATAACTCACTTACAATGAGGTCATAGTGTCACCCCTACTCCAATAAGACTGATATCCTTATAAGATGAAAAGACAGACAAACATACACAGGGAGAACAGCATGTACGACAGGGGTGGACTGGAGAGATGCCACTGCCAGTCAAGAAATGTGAGCACCTCCAGTAGCTAGAAAAAGCAAGGGAATGGCCCTCTCCTTGAGCATTCAAAAGGAGCACATCCCTTCTGATACCTAGATCTGATACGTCTAGCTGCCAGAGCTCAAGAGAAGAAATATCTGTTGTTTTACACTGCTAAAATTTGTGTTAAGTATTTTATTACAGCAGCTCCAAAAGCAAGCATCTTATCTATATTTAAATAGATGGCAGCATGCATTGGCCACCATTACCAGAAGCTAGGAAGAGCCAAGAAAGAATTCTCTCCAGAAACAGAGGGAATGTGGACAGACTGACATCTTCACTGCAGGACTCTAGTCTCTGGAGAGAATAGATTTCTGTTGTTTTAAGCATCTAACATGTCATGCTTTAGAATAACACCTCTAGAAAGACCAATATAGATAGAAGCCTTTTGGAGATGATGAAATCATGACTTCCCTGTGCAGGTTTCCTAGCTGTTCTCCAGGTATTATGCAATTTAATCTGCTATTAGTAAGAAAGTAGTACTTTCCAGTTTTGCCACTGGAGTCTGGAGTAACTCAGGTAGCAACCCACTGTGTGTCCTAGACAGCAAGGGACAGGAGGGTGCAGAGGGAGGGACTGACAGTGAGCCAACACTTTATTTCCAACAATTCCAACTTGTGCACAGCTTCTGTTTGGTGTTAGGTGGAGAATGAGAAACCTCTGCTGAGGGATCTGCGCAGGTCATTGAGCACCTCACTTTGGAGGCTGGGAGTACTGCACCTGCTCCTTCAGTTTCTGCCTGAACAAAAACAGAAAGCATCCCATTCTAACACTCCCATTTAAGCTTAATTTAAATTTTGCTCAATTTTCAAGTTTATTGACACTAAGTTGGAAAGTGTTTATAATTTTTTAAATAATTTTCTATCTATTTGTAATTATGCTTCATTTCTGTTTCTTGAGTGTGTTTTTTCTCTCTTTATTTCTTTGATTGAATTTCCTGACCTTCATTTTATTTATTTATTTATTAAAGAGAAGGCTCTGTCCCCTTTCCCCACCCTGGGGGAAGTCTGATCTTTTCCCTATGCTTTACTTTCTATAAAATAAAATTCGTCTACTATGCTTGCCTCCGTGTCCCTCGGTTTCATTCTTTGACTCCAAGAGGACACGAAGACCAAATGAAAAAAAATAATTTTTAAAGAGAGAAGGACAATGTGTGTGTGTGAGAGACAGAGACTGAGAGAATCAATTTTTATTGAGTTTTTTTGCACACGGCTTTCGTTGCTCTAACACTTAGTTGTGTATGTGGATGCTGGGGTTTGAACCCGAATAGTTGTGCGTGCCAGGCAAGTGCCCTAACTGCCGAGCCACCACTTCAGCCCCCTGATCTTTATTTTTTAAATAATCAACTTTCTATTTTATTGATAATTCTAATGGATTTTCTATTGTCACTTTCACTATTGTTGTTTTAATTTTTGTTAATTCCAATCTTCTTTCTTTTGGTTTATTTTGTGTTATTTAGATTCTAGAGCTTCAAGTTGGTTCAGTTGTTATAAAGAATTCATTTCTAATAAGTGCGTTATTTTTCTGAGCATCAGTTAGCTATGTACCTATCCAATGTTCATCTGTCCTGCCTTATCTCTTTCCTACTTCCTAAAAGGACATTGTATTTGTCTAGGAATCTATCTTACACCTAGATACATAGGGCTGTTATATTGCTTCTTTTGCAGGTTTTTTTTTAAACTTTCATTTCATTTCTTTTTTAATCTAAAAGTAATTTCAAAGGCTTTGGTTTTTCTGTTGATGCTTTGGAAGTGCTACTAGCCTTCTGTTGTTAGCTTTTGGGTTGCTGACCTTTTGATGTTAACTTTGAATTTTAATTGGATTTTGTTTTATAGGATTTCAATATCATTTTATTGGATTTTGACCAGTCAAAATGGTCTGAATGACTTCTGCCTTGAGAATTTGTCACTGTTTCTTTTATTTCCTAATATCAGGTAAATGTGTGAATGTTTGAAAAGAACATGTATTCTATTTATTGAGCACAAAGATCTATAACAACTTATAGATCAAATGATGCATTACAAATTCCCTCCATCTTTGTTAATTAATTTTTAAAGATATATGTTGTTGTCAATTTTTCTTGTATTTTTGTAAGATTTTTATTTCAAAGGTAAATTGCAGGAAGCATAAATATTCAGGACCATAATAATGCTTTAGTGGAATTTACATTTAATTAATATAAAACATCCATCTTTATCCCCTTTTAGTATTTTTCCTTAATTCTATTTTATGTCATATTCATTTCACTGTGTCTGCCATCCTTCTGTTAGCATTTGCTTTGGATATCTTTTTACTTCCTTGTGTTGATTCATTGTACTTGGATTTCTGAAAAGAGCATATATGGAGCTAATGTTTCCCCAGTGTAAAAATCTTTGCCTTTTAAGACAGATTGAGCATATCTAATCCAATACTTCAAAATTTAAAATGTGCCAAAATTTGAAACATTTTGAGTGCTGTCATTATGCTACAAGTGGAAAATTCAACACCACAAAACTTTGTTTCATGCAGAAGACTTCAAAATCTTGTATAAAATTATTTTCAGGCTGCGTTTATATATACATGAATATAGGGTCGCAGCCCTCAGGTATCTCATTAATATTAACATTAATATGTAAATATTTCAAAATCAGAAAAAAATATCTGAAACCTGAAACACTTCTGGTCCTAATCTTTTTGGATAAGATATACTCAGCCTGTATGCGCATTTACCCTGAGGAATATTATGATTACCAGTATACTTAGATATGCTTTTGCAATCATACTTTATGGTTTCTTTTCTGTATTCTTTCTTGCTATTTCTTTTCCTTTACTGCTTTATATGTAATTGTTCTCTTTGCTCCATTTTTCCTGCTGATTTGGGAGTAATAAGTTCTAAATCTGAGTGGTTAGCCTTAAGTTTTTTTTTTTTTTAAACAAGCATGCTTAATACTAGAGTTGAAGCAAATACTAGAGTTGATTAGCAGCTATATTTCTCCTTCTAGCATTGCAAGAACATCCCAGTGTCTGAAATCCCTATGTTTTTTTCCCACCCATCCTATGCTTCTTTCACTTTCCTTTCATCCTCTGCAAACTTCAATCTCCCAATTAGCTCCACCTGACTTTTCTCTTCATGGAAGAGAGTAGGTGGGCTTGGAGAAAGTTGAGAAGCTTGGTTTCTTTTGCATTGCTGATGAAGGTCTTAAGTGACCAAGTTCTTCAGACTAAAAACAGATAAGACAAAACTTGTCCTTAGTACTACTGGCAACCTCTCATAACATACTTTTGGTGCATTATTTATTCTAACACAGCCATTGATTCTTTTCTCCACCTAACCATGGATTTAGTCCCATGAGCCCAAGAGGCAGGGATTTAGAGAGAGAAGGAAGGGAAATGGAATGACACCTTTAGTGCCACAGCTTTTGAAAACAAATGTATCACAAAGTAAAGCAGAAAACACTATAAAAAGACAAAGCAAATCAACAGAAAAATATTTGTAGTACCAAAATCATAAAATCTTTTTAATTAAGAAATTTAGTTATTGTATAATCAAAAATGCACCCAAAGTAACAATATGGTATATATATTCTTGAATCAGATTTACCCCCTAGTTCCCTCTCTATTCTCCCTCCTTTTTCCCTCCTCCATAAGCCCCCTCCCCCGTCCTTCCCCATATATGTCTGTGAGTGCCCAAGATTATGTGTTGCTACGCTTTTTCTGGGTCCAATACATGAAAATGACCGCCTTTCACACAGGCCTGGGTTTAGCTCCAGGCTCCATGGATGAGTGAAGACATTTGACCCTTGACTCTCTGAGTTTTTTTTTTTTTTTCTTCGCTCAACATGATTTCTTCCATTGCCATCCATTTACCTTCAAAGGCTGCAATATCACTGTTTCTAATTGCTGAGTAGAACTCCATGGCATATATATATATATATATCATAGTTTTTGGATCCATTCATCCAGAGAGGGGCATCTGGGTTGGTTCCATAATTTAGCTATTTGTAAATTGAGCTGCTATCAACATGGATTTTGCTGTGTTGCTAAAAATACATAAAATCTTAACATCAAGATTGTTTCTTTAAGCATTAGGAAACAGAATAAAATATGAAAGATAATTTCCTGAAAAAATGTAAATAAATAATAAATATACAAAAAGATAATGAACATTGGTAATCAGTAACGAAAAACAAATTTAAGGCAGATGTTGTGTCTTTTTATCCGATGGGCAAAATTTTAAAGTGAACGAAGTAACAAATTTTTCTGAGAATATGGAAAGATTTTAGTTAATTGTGAAAGGACTATAGATTGGCATGATCTCTTACATTAGCATAAGCTTTAAAGAAAAATGTCATTGTTTCTATTAACCTATTATTTCTTTCAATCCAAAATGTAAATAATCTATAATCCTAAATGATCAGGTTACCAATGCTGAGAATTTATGCCACAGAAATAGTATGTTGAATATATAAAGACAGGCCTTCTTTCCTGGAACAAATGTCTTTGACTGCTATTAAATATCAGGCTTATTCTATGCACATGATATACAGCAGTGAATATGTTTTCTGTAAATTCATTTCTTCATGGTTTTATAGCCAATAAAACTCATGTTGATAACTTATATAATTAATCATGACTTGACAAGTCTCAGTCAAGTGAAAAGTAATAGAATTTGCAAATCATGTGTTTCCAAGTCTCTACTTTCAGGGGATCCTAATTGGGCTGGTAGATCAAAATAGTTTTAGACAATGAGCACTATGAGATATTTGGCATTGCTAATAATTTAAAATTTTAATTTTTCTTTACCTAAAAGGATACTAAATAGAGAATAAAAGCACCATGACAAGTCAAGAGCAAAGTCAGAAGAAAAGTGCATATATATTATGTTTTAAATTTAAAAAATTTTAATTGACATATATTTGCACTCACAAGGTGCAATATTATAATTTGATACAAACATGCAATATATAATCATGAAATCAGGGTAATTAGCATTTTGGTCTCCTCAAATGTCTTTTCCATGTAATGGGAATCTTCAAACTCTTCTCCTGTAATTATTCTGAAATGTATAATTAATTGTTGTAGACTATAGTACCCTACTATGCTATAGAACAGGAGAATTATTCCCTCCCACTTTCTGCATCTTGGTACCCATTAGCCACCTTCTGTCTATTCTTCTTCCCCCTCCCTTTCCTAACCTCTAGTGACCTCTATTCCACTTTCTACTTCCACGTGATCAACTGTTTTAACTCCCACGTAAAAGTGGGAACATGCAGTGTTTGTCTTTCTGTTCTTGGCTTATTTCACATAGTATAATGTTCTCTAATTCCATCCTTGTTGCTACAAAGGCAGGATTTATCCTTTTTATAGCTGAATCATATTCCACCACGTACATATGCCACATACAAAAAAATCCATTCATTCTGTCTGTGGAAGCTCCAGTTGATTCCGTATCTTGGCCGCTATGAACAATGCCACAACAAACATGAATATTCAGACATCTTTTTGATATAATGATTTTGTTTTCTCTGGATGCATACCCAGAAGTGGGATTGCTGGATCGTATGGTACTTCTATTTTCAGTAGTTAAAGGAATCTTCATACTGTTGTCCCAAATGGCTGTTCTAATTTATATTCCCACCAACCGTGTTAAAGAATTCCCTTTTCTTCACATTGTCAACATTCGTTATTTTTTTTTTTTGTCTTTTTGATAATAGCTATTCTAACTTGGGTGAGGTGATTTCTCTTTGTGGTTTTGTTTTGCGTTTTCCTGATGATCATGATGCTGAGTATTTTCCTACACTTGTTGGCCATTTGTATATCTTCTTAAGAATGTCTATTCAGATCATTGCTCACTTTTTTTAAATTAGTTTTGTTTTTTTTTTTTTTGCCCTTTTGAGTTGTTTGAGTTCCTTCTCTACGCTGGATTTTATCCCTTTGTCTGATGAACGTATTTTCTCCCATTTTGGAAGTTTTCTTTTGAATCTGTGAATTATTTCCTTTGCCATGCAGAAGCTTAGTTTTCATGTACTCTCATTTGCCTACTTTTGCTTTTCTTGCTTATACTTTGGGAATTTTATCCAAGCATTCTTTGCTCACACCAACATCTTAAAGTGTCTCCCCGCCCTATATTTTCTTTTAGTAGTTTCATAGTGTGTGCCTTATATTTAGGTCCTTAATCCTCTTTGCATTGATTTTTGTTTGGTTTGAGATGTAGGGGTTGTTTCATTTTTCTGTATATGTGTATCCAGTTTTCACAGAACCATTTATTGAAGAAACTGTGTTTTCTCCAATGTGTGTTCTTGGCATCTTTGCTGAAAATTAGTCAGGTATAACTATGTGGATTATAGTCTAGATTTTCTATTCTGTTTGATGCCAGTGATTCTGTAAAGAATGCCAATGGTGTTTTGCTGGACATTGCATTCAGTCCAAAGATTGCTTAGAGTAGTATGGACATTTTAATAATCTTAATTCTTCTAGTCCTTAAACATGGATAGATGTCTGCCTATTTTTTCTGTCTTCTATAATTTGTTGTGTAAGTGTATATAATTTCAATTCTAGAGATATTTGCTTCAGTGGTTAAATTTATTCCTATTTTTTTGATACAGTGAATACAATTATTTTTAAATTTCTTTTTTACCTAGTTTATTATTGGTGTATGAAAATGATTTTTGTATATTGATTTTGTGTCCTGAAACCTTACTGAATTTTGTTATCAGTTCCAATAGTTTTTTGATGTAGTCTTTAAGGTTTTCTACATATAAGGTCATTTTCAAACAGGGATAATTTCACTTCTTCTTTTCTAATTTGGATATTCTTCATTGCTCTCTCTTGTCAAATTGCTCTGGCTAATACTTTAAGTACTATGCTAAATAACAGTGGCGAAAATGAATGTCTTGTTTAGTTCTAGATCTTAGAGAAAATAATTAAAAAATTTTCCCCATTCAGCATCATGTTGGTTGTGAGTCTGTCATACACGTTCCTTATTGTGGTGAGGTATGTTCCTTTTATACCTAATTTGTTGAAAGTTTTTAAGCTGAAGCTATATTAATTTTTTTTTCAGGGCTGAGGACCAAACTCGGGCCCTTGTGCATGCAAGGCAAGTGCCCTGCCATTGAGCTAAATCCTCAACCCCTATATTAAATTTTTATCCGATACTTTTTCTGTGTCTGTTGAGATGGTCATCGCTTTGTCCTTCAATCTGTTGATGTGCCATGTTACATTGTTTATTTGCATATGTTTAACCATACTTGTAATCCTGGTATGGATACTACTTGATTGCCAGGTATAATCTTTATGATGGACTGTTGGATTTGGTTTGTTAGTGTTTCATTGAGAGTTTTTGTATCTGTATTCATCAAGGATATTAGCATGTAATTTTCTTTATTTGCTGTGTCTTTGTCTGGTTTTAGTATCATGGTAAAGCTGATCTTGTAGGCTGAGTTTGCCAGATTTACCGCATTTTCAATTTATTGGAATAGCTTAAGAATTGACATTTAATTTAAATATTGTGTAGAATTCAGGACTTTAGTCATTAGGTCTTAGGTTTTACTCTGCTGCGTGTCTTTTTATTGCTGACTCAATCTTACAGTTTGATAATGGTCTGTTCACATTTTCTAAGTCCTTATGGTTCAATTTTAGTAGATTCTGTGTGCCCAGAATTTTACCTGTTTCTAGCTTTCCAATTTGTAGCATATTGCTGTCCTTAATAGTCCTTAGTGATCTTTTTGTATTTACGTGACATGGGTTGTAACATCTCTTTTTTCATCTCTAATTTTGTTTATTTTGTCTTCTTTCTTTTGTTTTTGGTTAGCTTGGCTAAGGGTTTGTTGATTTACTCTATGCTTTCAAAAAAACCAACTCTTTGTTTCATTGTTCTTTTTTATTTTGCCTCATTTTTTTTTTTTACTTCTGATTTGATATTTGTTATTTCTTTCTAATTTTGACTTTGATTTGTGGAAATGAATTCTCTATTTTTGATTGTCATGGGAAGATTTTATTTCCCTTTTATTCTTGAAAAATAGCTTTTCTGGGTATAATATTCTTGGTTGGCACTTTTTTCTTTAATAATTTTGAAAATATTATTCCCAAAATTTCTGCTAAGAAATCTGCTGTTAGTATAATGGGGATTCTCCTAGATGTGGATTAGCACTTTTGGCTTGTTTATATAAGTCTCTCCTTTTCTCCCTTGGATTGTTGATGGATCAATTATAACATGCTGTGGAGAGGACCTTTTTCCTTTTTTTTTTCTTTCTTTCTTCTCTCTCTCTCTCTCTCTTTTGTCAGATCTATCTGGGGTACACCGAACCTTCTGTAACCAGGTGTCCATTTCTTTTCCGTGATTTGGAAACTTTTCAGCTATTAGCTTATTGAATAGGCTTTCTATGACTTTTCATTCTCTTCTCATTCTGGAATTTTTTTTAAAGAGAGAGGGACAGTGAGAGAGAGAGAGAGAGAGAAAGAATTTTATTTAGTTTTTCATGTGGCTTTCGTTGCCTGGAGACTTTGTTGTATATGTGGTGTTGGGGTTTGAACTCGTGTACTTGCACATGCTGGGCAAGAGCCATAACCTCCAAGCTACCACTCCAGCCCCTAAAATGTTCTTAATGCAAATACTCATTCACTTAATTATTCCATAATGCTCATAGACTTTTTTCACATGTTTCTTTTTTTTTTTATTTTTCTTTTCTGTCTTTTTTTGTTGTTGTTGTTCATTTTCCCCTCCCTTCTCCCCTCCTTCTTTGTTGAGTGCTATTGAAAGACCTGTCTTCAAGTTCAGAAATTATTTCTTCTGCTTGGTTTAGTCTGTTGTTGAAGTTCTTGATTGTATTTCTTATTTCATTGATTGAATTCTTCAGATCCAAGATTTTCATTTGGTTCTTTCTTTCTCTATTTTTTTTTTAAAGCGTGGGAGGGACAGTGAGAGAGAGACAGAAAGAGAGCATCAATTTTTTTAGTTTTTCATGTGGCTTTCACTGCTCTGACACTTCTTTGTGTATGTGGTGCTGGATTTGAACCCGCATCCTTGTGTAGGCCAGACTAGTGCAGCAACTGTGGAGCCACTGCTCCAGCCCTTTGGTTTTATACTTTGCTATCTATTTGTAATTTCTCATTCAAATAATTACTTGTATTCCTCACTTCAGTGAATTGTCTACCTGTATTCTCATATTTTGTTGAGTTTTTCTATACTCATTGTTTTAAATTCCTGTTTAGGCATTTTATAAATTTTTTGATTTTGGGTCTGTTTGGAGAAATTACTGTATTCTTTTGAAAGTGTCATGCTGCCTTATTTATTCATGCTTCTTGTATTCCTATATTGATTCAATCATATTTGGTATAATTTTCACCTCTTCTAATTTTAGGGTAAACTTTGTAGGAAAAGACTTTCCTGTAGATGAGTTAGGATATTTTGGCTTCGGTTCTGAGTGAGTATACAGGTATAATCTCTGTGTGAACTCTTCAGATATAATAAATAGCAGTGGTGTCCGTAAGTGTCTCAATGCCTCGTACTGCAGATGTTTGTGGAGGTAAATTATGACCTCAGTACCTAGGGGCAAGCTTCTGTAACAGTCAGGTCTCTGGTAGTGTCAGGGATGATGCTGGGATTCATAGGCCTCACAGGGGAAGATACTGCTGGAAGCAGGGACTTTTGAAAGTGGGAGTGGTGGTTCCAGGGGCATGGGTCACAATGGATATCTCAGGGCCCCTGAGGTGAGCTCTGCTGGAAGTAGAGCCTCTTGTAATAGCAGCAGTGGAGACAGAAGCATGGAACACAATGGATCTGTCCTCAGTCCCCTCCAGATTAAGCCCCACTGTCAACAGAGGCCTCCAGAATCAACAGTGACAGCACCAGAGTCATGAAACATGGAGATGCATCCTTATGACCTGCAGGGGCAAGTATTGGTGGCAGGGCTTTCTAGCAATGTCAGTGGCAGTGCTGAATATGGACTACAGTGTACATGAGTCTCTGTAGTGGTGAACACCACTGGTAGTGGGACCCTGGCGGGAGGCATGTCCTCAGGTCCCAGTGTTGTGTCCCCATGGTGAAGGCAATGGTGGTGCTCTGAGGCATGGACTGCAGTTATGTCTTCAAACCTTGCAATGGTTGAGTACCAGTGGCAACAGGATTGGCAGATGGAGTATTAGGGGATAGAGACCCTGTCTCAGGTGTCAAGTGCTATGATTCCTTAAGTCTTGAGAGCAGCATCCCTTGCTGTGATGGACCATCTGTCCCCTATAGCACAGGGTACTGCAGGGTTTGGTTGCTGGAGTCACAATTGTACAATTAAGTCTGCTTATGTTCATGAGGTTGTAGCCTGTTTGTGTGGATGTGGTGGAGTATATGTGGAGCCCCAGGGTAGGGATGTGTAGAGGCTTCTGTCCCCTGGGGCAGGGTGAATTAGAACAATGGCTGTTCTCAAGGTGGCAATGTGCTGTAGTAGCCTGCACTTTAGAGGGTGGGAAGGAAGCAGTGCCTGAGGTTTTCCATTGAAGCAAGGCTAACGTGAGAACTCCAGGATGCTTCTCTGACTTAGTTCCAAGTTTGTGACAACTGTGGACTTCTCCGTTAGCGAGGTTTGCTGGGATCTTCAGGAATGGGGTCTACTGGGGCTCTCGCATTTACCCTGTCCTCCACAATGGGGAGTCCCCTGGCCTGCAGGGTTGTAGTTGCCAGGTTCTTTGTTTCTTTCTAGATGCTGCTATCCTAGATCTCCATGCCTTCTGGGGCTCCAGTTCCTGGCTTGATGAGTCTCTGCCCCCCCCCCAACACCTTTCTCTCTATGTATCCCTCCCTCCCTCCTACCCTGAATCACACATCTAAAAGTGCAGCTATTCATTTGTTTTTTCAGTTCCTTTAAGAAAGTGAGCACTGGGCACCTCCATCTGGCCGTCTTGGAATCCCTTCTTGCTATATTATCTTTAATGGCTCTTTTTTCTGGGTTGACTACAGATTCCACATTTTCATTTTATACTGGGCCTTGCAATGTATGTGGCTCCTCTCTTTGAGAAAAGGGACCCTAAGTAAGAATAATGCTGCCCTTTCTGGAAAGTGAAATGAGATGGGAATGTGGCAGTGGAGTAGAAGAGTGATTGGAGTTGCTGATTGTCCAACTCTCTCTCCAGTGACTAAATGGTAAATTCAGTATCAGGGTAGGAGAGAAGACTCCTGATTCCAGGTCACGTTCTTCAATCTAGCAGCACCAATAACAGTGACACTTTGATGATTGTCTGACTCTGGTGTTGCCTTCTGAAATAGAAATGCTATAACTTTTCAGCATAAACCCTTTTTTTTTCTCTTTCTCTCTCAAATGGACCTCGAAGTCTGAGAATATATATCTATTTTTATCAATTGTTACGGAATGATAAAATAACAATCCTAGTCTTTGCAAAGGACTTTTACACTTGCCATTACTGGACTCAGAGGGGAGATTTTAGTAGGATGACAAGGCAAGTACACTGATGATAAGGTCCAAAGATGTTGGAATCATCTCATTATCAGCCAGAACTGAACTCCACCCAAGCTTCTGCCCTTTCTTCAATACGTGACTGGTGCTATTTTCTTCATGCACATGTAGATCATCGGCATGCTGGGAGATGAAAAAAGCCATGCATGGTAATAGTTAGCACTGTGGACATTACAGAAGTCCTTAATAAATAAATGCTAATATGCTCTTACTCATAAGGCTTGGAAGTAATTTTTACACAGAAGTGGATTGTGGGTTATTCTCCACTCCTTTTCCACTCTCCCAACTCTCCTCATTCCTCTGCTTTTGCTTCTTTTTCTGATGAGATTACTTGTTAAGAACACAGACTCTGGGGCCATGATTGGGTGGGAGAATGTGGAAATATATTCAGAACAACACATGTAGATAAGATGAACAAAGAGAATGACCTCCAGACATCCTTCTAGTTGTATTAATGACTAGCTGTATCTCCAAGTAATGTGTGTTAGTTTCGTTTTGCATCGCTCTTTTCTTTTACAAACATTTGTTGAGTGTGTGAGGTTGCTTCCTTGCATTCAAAGAGTTATTGTCCAATAAATAACAAGACATATAATTTTAATGAGGTGTCACCATGCCAGAAGGGACAGTGAGTACCACAGAGCATGGGAAGCCACCTAACACAGAGGGATTTCTGGAAGGCTTCTTAGAACCCATAACCAGTCAGCTGAATTTTGAGGAAGAATAGAAATTAGACAAATGGGTAAAAAATACAATTGGCCAAAAGAGCTTCCAGCACAAAATATGGAGTTCTATGAGAATTTTATGGCTTTGGGGAATTAAAGATTGGGGGAATTAAAGGTGCTTATGCATAAATTAATAAGCATATTTTTCCATTCCTTGCTTTATATATCATGATATACTGGAAATAAGAATTAAAACAAGTTTTCAGTCATATAAATGGTTAAAATAAACTTGGGAAAAAAATCTCTGTGACTTAAAATTATTTCAATTTCATGTGCTTGGAAATGGTGAAAAATTGCACCCTAATATTCTTGGTCCATATCTCTTTATTAAGTGACTTCTGCATTTTTCTAGTTTTCTTGAGAAAACATTTCAGTCAAATATGCTTATGAAGCAATGGGTATTATCAAATACTGCCATTATCTCATTGTAATGAGTCGTCGCTTGAACACACAAACTTCACATCCCTTTGAAAGACATGTGTTATTTATTTGTGGAAATTCTGTTGGGGTGGAATGCAATTTTTATTTTTACTTTCAATTCATAATTTTGCTAGCTACTCATACTTCCTCAACAGGTATATGTTGACCACTTATTCTGGAACTTTAGGAGAATAAAGGAAATGGGAAATATATTAACTGTTATAGGCACTGTGCTAAAGTCTAAGAACAAATTCACGAACGGGAAAACTGTTCTCCAGCCACAATTTCTATGCTGTGTGTTTAGTGGGACTGGGGCAAAAATAACAGTAAGATGGGAAGGCGAGAATTCAGAAGGTTTCAAAGACAGTTACGAGGCAGCTCTGATGCGGGTGGGGGGCGTTGGAGGAGAGTGCCTATGGGGCTTCCAGAGCACATGGAAGAGAAAAACACACTGGTTGAAAGAGTTCACCTAAATGAAACCAGGAAAAGAGAAAAACATGGAATTACAAGAAGCTTTAATAGTTACAATCTATGGAGATTTGCTGAAAAGAAGCCCCAGACGTGAATAAATCCATGTCAGATCTTCTATTCTCAGTAAATCCCCCAGACAACTACAGATGCAAGAGAGCTCAAAAGACCACACTTAGAACCAACAAAATAGGTTTGTTCAGCCTCAGATTGCAGAATCACAAACATCTAGATGACTATTGTTTTACATCACCCTGTTTTAGGGTGGGTTGTTACGCAGCAATGGATAACACAAACACCTGGGTTAATCATCTATCCAAGTGAAAGCCTTACAAACCCAGTTCCCTGCACCATTCACCTAGAAAATCTTTTTTACAGGATGTGATATTATACTGTTCCTTAAACTGTTTATGGTTGAGGACAATGAGATTTTGCCATCTTCTGGCATTCCCCCCACTGCAACTCCTTTTTCTGACCATTCCATGTTCCAGCAAACACTCGTGGCCTGAAACACTCCGGGACAGGGGGAGATATTCAGGGGATATGAAAGGACTCAACACAAGATGCAGTTTTCCTCTTTTGGTTTTATTTGAATGCAATTTGTTTTCTTTCAAGCAGAAATGCCACAGGCATACAGGAATGTCTCTAAATGATTAAAAGTATTGTTTATATTGCCAACAAAAAGGCATGCTTTCTCAGGATAATAAAAGCCAAAACTGTTCCCCCACCCCACATACTGAAGTTAATTGGACCAGCAGTATGAATAACTCTTAGAAAATTCTCTAATTCTGTCTGAGGTGTAAGTGGTAAAGGATTGCAAAGGAGGAACTAGCTTAGCAGGGATGGAGGGGGTCGTAGCTCTTTGAATGATCACTTTTTGTATTAGAGGAGGAAGAAGTGGCCTGTGTTTTAAATGATTTTCTGCACGTGAAAGTAACTCAGATTTCTTAAAGGAACTGAGATGTAGGTAAGGGTAAATATGTGGGTCTATCAGGTTTTCCAGAAAGATCATTTTTAAAAATTCCTTAATTACGTACCCTAAAATGATGATTTGTCCTCAATCATATTTTGCAAGAGCAAATGGCAAGTTTTGCTCATGGAGGCAGTCTCAGCTCTGACAAGGTAGTTCTCCAGAGTCTTATTACACAACAAGAGATTACAGAATCAGCACTTATTCTGGAAATTTGCAACAGTTTGTGCTGAACTGACCCTCCCTGGGCCTTGAGTATTTGGCAAAGAGAATGAGATATAAAAGGCAAAACAGAGTTCAGCTATTTATTTCTTTATTAACTAAGTGTAACCTAAACAGAATCCAAATGATGACTCAAAAGCGATGAACTAGTTTTGCTTCGCAAAGATTCGATAAAATATTTGATCATATGATAATACTTACCATTACATCATTGAAACTTGAGACAAATATGAAAGAATAGTGTATTCTTATCACTTCCAAGCATTAGTATAAAATGGCTTTGTTATCAAGTTCTATTTATATGCCTATGCAGTTAAATTTTCCTGGGAAAATTTTTTATTGTGTACTGGACCTTATTCAGGGTGATTTGTGACTTAGAACTCTTTACTGGAAGCATCCTTGATCACCTTGGCCCCTGCCCTTTCTCACACCCATCTATTCAGCAAGCCTTGAATCAACTCATATGTTTGCCTTTGCTCCTCCTACAGCTTGACTGCCAGAAGTGACACAATTGCACAAATGGTGCTACTGAACACTTGCAGAGTTCAGTGTAACAAGCTATTTTCACATCCTTGGTCAGTTCCTACACTAACTTACCAAGGAGTTCTCCCAGAGGTCCTTGTTCTTCTGCAGAATGAGGCACGTTACTACTTTCCTTTTAGCAAATGCCAGTTTCAGGCAGAACCTGTGAGGAAACAGCAACCATAGGAGGTGTTTTGACAGAGGAAATGGAATATGGGAAGAATAGAAAAGCTGAAAAAGAAAAGAAGGGAAACTAAGAGATAATCTAGAAATAACAATTGCAAGAACTATATACCACATCTTAAGGCTGTGGAAACAAAAAAGAAAAATTGGGACATTGAACCAAGAAGTTTGGGTGTGGGCTCTGTGGAGCTCTGGGAAGGAATTGAGACCAGGATGCTTCCAATACTTCTGAAGGGATGCAATGAAGCTAAGTGCCAGATGAAGCTGGCAAAGAAATCTAGAAAAATCTATTTGCAAAGTCTCTGTGCCAAGATCATCAAAAACTGTGTAGAAGGTACCATTTGGAGAGAAAATTGTCAACTGGCATAATGCACCCTTTTGCTCCGTATCAGCCTGTTTTCTAAAAAAATAAAATAAAAAAAAATAGATCTTGAAATAAAGACTCATGTACTATTACATAATTAGCAGATAGGCAAGAGAGAAAAAGAAGCGCATTCTGTGAGTCTCCATTTTTATCCCCTGTTTGAAGTTATTCCTCAGCTGCTCAGATTTTCATCATTTGAAGGTTTACAGTTGTATTGTACAAAGAATTGCCTCAGCCAAAGTTACTCTTTCTCCCAATGGGGTGGCCCAGAGCCAATGTCTGGGCAATTTTAAAGCCCAGAACTTTTGTCTCAAGACAACTCCAAAGAGCCATCTTGGCACTGGAAATTCTGAAAAGATTGTCTGAAGTCTCAGTTAAAACTGCATTGCCATTTAGCTCATCCTTCTGCCTTCCCACCACACTAGTTAGTCTTCATTTTCTTGCAGGTGTATCTCAAGACCATTGTTCTGCCAACCTTCCGTCTCTGCTTCCAAGAAATGAATGTAAGCCACTGGAACAATACCTATCCTGAGAAACACTTCCTAAAATGGAATTTTGTGGATGGATCACTCACTGGTAGTTTGGCGCTGAGGACTCCATTACTGATGGTCAATGGAATACTGCTAACTCTCGGCATGCAAATGAAGTGCAATTGTTAAATATTTCAATAGGAACAAACGAAGATGACATCGGGTGGAAGGGGACACACCCCAGGTAATGTAATATTTCTTACACTTTAGAAGAATCCAGGAAATGGTAAATATAATAAGTATGGAATTAGTTGGCTCTCCTTAGCACCATTGAATTATTAAAGGGATAGGACAGACACAGAGATATTGCCATTCAAGGGGAAAATCTAAAGGCCAGATTCTCTCCTTGTGAGCATTCCAGAAAACAATTTCCTCCATCCAGAATACAGAATGAAGAATGAGTCATCAGAGTAGAAGGCTTGAGAGGAGGTGAAATTCTTACTTCCAGCAGATGTTCTCTGTCAAGTTAAGGGAACTAATAGAGAAGGAGTAGGACCCTGAAACTTGGTGTGAGGAAATTTTAGTAGCATCATATTAGAACTACGAGTTTCTCCCTGAAACCTTAGATATGCAAGAAGTGGTCCATTCCTCCCACTAGAAAATAAAGATTTCTTTGTGTTTTGAGATCATGCAAAGACCTCAAATAAGCCAGCTACATACAAGAGCTGGTTCTTGTTGGACTTTAGATCAAATTCCCCTTCAGGCAACGAGAGTCAATTTTTAGAGTCTGGCAGCAAAAGTCAAATCCCAGCACAACCAACCAGCTGGAAGCTGCTGGTCTCCTAAAGAAGAAGAGAGTAATGCTGAAGAAGCTGAAGAGTAGATGTCCATATACTTGGAAAAGTATATGTTGGAAAGACTCCGGAGGATGCTGGATCAAGGAAGGAAAAGCACACAGATGGATGAAGGAGCACTATCTCTTGATGCAGGATTGAACGCTGGCAAGAATTCGACTAGTGCTTTGTGCCCGCTCCTGTACATTTGTTCAATTTTTCTCCAAACTATCTTGTCCCCAAAACTTCTAATCTTGTTTTGTATAGGTTCATGAGCTATGAAATTAGGCAACCAAGCATAAAAAAGCAGCTCTTAAAAGGAGAAACGCATTTGGCTTATAAACATGAAAAAAATTTGTTCAAATAGTAACTCGAGATATGTAAATTAAAACAACAGATTGCTTTCCACATATCAAATGAACAAAGATTTAAAAGCCTAAGAAAATTATCTGCAAGGATATTGGGAATTATACATTTTCACCAACTATTAATAAAATTTCAGATTGATACAATATTTCTGGAAGGGTATATTGGCATAAACTACCAAAAATTTAAATACACTGATTTTTTTCATATGACCACAATAGAATGAGTGACTACAATTTTTTGCTCTGTTTTTATGTTTTTCTTTTAGATTTATAAGAATTTTATATATGATGGATACCATTCTTTGCTTTGTCATATATACTACAAGTATTTATATAGTTTTATGTTATTTCTTAATTTTATTTATTAAGGATGGATAAATAAAATTTTATTTATTAAAGTGAGGCAAAGCTAAAGCCCTCGCTATATATGGGGTGAGGTGAACAAAGGAAGTAAGGCCCATGATTTCCATGGTTTCTGCATGGTGGAATTTTGTGGATCATCATACCAGAGGTATGATCCCAAAAAAGTATATCAGTTTTTCTGGGTTGAGAAAACAGATATACAAATTCATGGCAATTTAAGCAATAGGAATTTGAAATGTGGAATACTAGAGAGAAACAATCATGTGCAGGAGGAGCTCCAGACTTGCATCGGAGTTTCCTTGAGTCTGTTGCTGAATACTCAGATATTCATGCTTGCAATTAAACTGCATAAAGTTGGAAGTTATAAGATGAATCATGCAACAATACACAAACTCACAGAGGCAGGAAAAATTTTAAGGTTAGGCTAACTGGACTAGAAAATCATCATTGAACATATAAGTATTAAGTTGATGCCCTAGAAGGGTCATGCTTTTAATAGAAGTGCCAATTTAAGCATGTAATAAAGACTAATTTAGACATAGTTTTCCATATCTGAAACTCAGGTCTCAAAATAATCCAGTTTATCTACAAGTAATTTTACTACCTGATAAAACAAATTTCATCATTCTTTAAAGGAAGAAAACAAAATCCAGATACTCAACATGCAAACTAAAAATGTCCAGGCTTTAACAAATTACCACATAGGTAAGCCAGTAATGTAACAACTAGGAGAAAAATTGTTCAAGAAAAGCAGACCCAGAAATCTCAGAGATGGTGAAAATTTCAAAGATGATAAATTTAAAAGAAAGCACAAACATCATGAGAGATGTGGGAGACACAATGAAGACCCAAATGGAACTTTAAGAAATATAAAATGTGGGCTGGAGGGGTGGCTCAGTGGTTGGAGCACTTACCTGGCATGCACAAGGACCTTGGTTCAATCCCCAGCACCACATACACAACCAAGTGTTAGAGAAACAAAGGTCAGATGAAAAAATAAATAAAATTGATTCTCTCTTTCTCTCTCCCTCTCTGTCCCTCTCTCCCTCTCTTTCTAAAAAATAAAAGAAGAAATATAAAATGCGAAGTCTAAAATAATAATTCATGCACGTATTAGCATTAGACCAATAGCACATAAAGAAATATCAGTGAGCTTGAAAACACATCAATAGGAAATATTTGAGCTGAAGCACTGACAGTAAAATGGTTAAAAATAATTAATGGAGGGCTGGAGCGGTAGCTTGGCGGTTACAGAACTTGCCTGGCATGCGCAAGTATGTGAGTTCAAACCCCAGAATCCATGTACACAATGAATGTCTGTAATGAAGTTACTTGAAAAAACTAAATAAAAATTGCTTCTCTCTCTCTCTCTCTCACTGTCCCCTCTTTCTTAAAAAACAATAATTAATGGAAATTTACCTCTAGGACACCTTTAAGCACTCTAACATACGTTATCATTGAAGTCCCTGAAAGAAAGAACGGTGTTAGAACGAGGAACTGAAAAAAAATTGGCCTCAAAATTTCACATTTGATGAGAACTGTGAGCCCACAAATCTGAGAACCTCCATGACATGTAACATAATAAATATAAATAAAAACACTCTGGTGCATAATATAATCAAATTGCTAAAAATCCATGATAAAAAATAAAAACCTTGGGCTGGAGCGGTGGCTCAGCGGTTATGGTGCTTTCCTGGCATGCATGAGTATGCGAGTTCAAACCCCCAGCACCATGTACACAACTAAGTCTCGGAGCAAGGAAAGGCATAAGAAAAACTAAATAAAAAGTGTTTCTCTCTCTCTCTCTCTCACTGTCCCTCTCTCTTTAAAAATAAAAAATAGAAAAACAAAAACCTTAAAAGCTGCTGGTGATCAAAGATAGTTTATTGAGAAACAAGATAAGAATTCATGCAAACGTCATCAGAAATCAGATAACCCAGAAGTGATGTCTGTAAAGTGCAAGGGGAAATATAGAGCAATGTCTTAAAAGTGTAAGAAGAAAGCAAAACATTGACAAGTAAAATCAAAACCAAAGCCAAACCTTCAAATATCTAGAATTTTAAATCTAGTGAAAATATCCTTCAAAAAGTGAAAGTGATATTAATAATTTCTCACTAAACAAAGATGCATAAATTCATCATTATAGTTTTATTAAAAAAAATTAAAGTTCTTCAGCCAAAGGAAAATAATAGCGGATGGGTTTTCGGGTCTTCATGAAGGAAAGAAACCACCAGAAGTGGTGATTATGAAAGAAAACAAAATAAATATTTATTTCACTTGTAAATTGCTTCATAATTTCCAGCTTTGAAAGTAAAACAATGATTTGCATACTTAATATGTAAAAGAAAATACATGAAATTTGCCAGAATTGAAGGATGAAATTAAAGCATTCTTCAGTAGGTTCTTATATTGTATATGAAATTGTTGAATAATTGATGGTAGATGTGATAATTAAATATGTATTATAAATTAGAGAGCAGGCTTTCATACACACGGAGATACACACACAGACATGCACACACAATGAAATAATAAGATACATATCTAGTCAACTCATTGTGGCAATAAAATGCTCAATACAAAAGAAGTCAGGATTTAGAAAGAAAGACAAGAGGGGACAAATGAGAACCATACAGCAAGATATAAGATTTAAGCCCGACCAAATCAATCATTTTATTTAGCCCAATACATTCCTATTAAAATACAGAGATTGTCAGAATAGACATAAAAGGAAGACCAAATGATATGATGTCTAGAAAGTTATTATTTTAAAGAAGGAGAGAGAGAAAGAGAAAGTTAATTTTCTGTTTTTCATCTGGCTTTTGTTTTTCCTCCACTTAGTTGTGTATGTGGTGCTGGGGATCAAACTCGGGTCTTTGCGCATGCCAGGCAAATGCTTTACCCCTGAGCACCTCTCCAGCCCTTACAAAATATATTTTAAATATAAAGACACAGATAGATGTAGCATGCAAACATTCATCAGAGGATGTATGGTGTGATTATACAAATATCAGATAATATCAATTTCAGAACAAGGATTATTATGAGATATGGGGGGATTTAATTCTAAAACTAAAAAGATCAATTTATAAAGAACACATTCCAAATATATATTTGCTTAATAAGAAAGCTGTGGAACCCACGAAGTAAAAACTGACAGATTATAGGAAAAATTTAAAGTAGCAGAAAATAGGAAATTAATAATTATATAGTAGCCTTGAACAATTCTATCAACCAACACATACCCAATGCACTTTTATACAACTCTCAATCAGTATTATCAGATTAAACATTATTTCCAATAAGATAGGCCATACGCCAGGACATAAAACAAGTCTCAATAAGTTTAAAATGATTGTAAAAGCATATTCTCTGATCATAAGATAATTAAACTGAAAATCAGGAAAAAAATTTTCCTGGGAAGTTCTCAGATGTTATTTAGTAGATAGTTTTAAAAAATAAAAGTGGAAGATCATGAAATCAGTAGGAAATTAATAAAAATTAATTAGTTTCATTAATGATGATTTACCTTAAGCTAGAAAGATAAGGCTAATTCAAAACAATGTGGAAGGAAAGAACAAATGAAGATACAGCAAAAATCAATGAGAAAAATCCATTAATCCAAAAATTGAATGCTTGGAAACACTAATAAAATTGACAGACCTCTACCTAGATTAATTTGAAAGAGACACATTAATGAAATCACTTTTAAAAGAAATTTTTAAATGTGAGTAACCCTATATCTAGTAAAGAAATTGAATTTGTGAGTAAAATTCTTTATTTAAATAAAACTCCAGTCCCAGGTGACTTTACTGATGGATTCTATTCAAATATTGGAGAATGAAATAACACAAATCCTACAAATTCTTACAGAATATAGAGTAGAAGGTAACATCTCCAAACTCATCTCAGGTGACCAGTGTTATCTTCATTCCAAAATCAAACACATTACAAAAAAAAAAAGCAAACCTATAAATATCCCTCATGAACATAGGTATAAAATCCCTCATAAAATAATGGCAAATTGAATCCACTTATGTCTGAGAAGGACAACATGCTATGACCACATGGGATTTATCTCAGAAAGAAAAAAAAGTTTGCTTACCATTTGAAAACCAATCATTGTAACTCATCATATAAATAGAATAAAGAAAAACAGGATGATTGTTGCAGTAAATTCAGAAAAAATATTTGACAAAGTTTAATGTTATTTGTAATAAAGTTATCTAGCAAACTATGAACAGCTGGGAACTACCCACACTGAAAAAGGCATTTGTGAAAATGTTTTAGCAACATGATGCTTCAAGAACTGATTCCTAAGATTAGAAGCAGGGCAATGTTGTTCAATTTGACTGCTTCTATTCATCCTTTTATTCAATGTTGTGGTCAGTGGATAGTGAAGGTCAAACAAGAGGCATATAGAATGGAAAAGAAGAAGTAAAGCTGTTTTCACTTTCAGATGTTGTCATTGTGTCTGTAGAAATTGCTAAGGAATTTACAAAAACTGACTAGAACCAAAAAGGGAATTTAACAAACTCTTTGTCTATAACATTTCTATTCAAAAGTCCATTGTATTTGTATATGCTAGCAAATAAACAATTTGAAAATAAATTGTCAAAAATTTGATTCTTAGTAGCCTCAAATCATGTAATATTTAGAAATAAATCTAATAAAATATGTGCAAGACCTATATATTGTTCCAAACATTGCTAGGAAAATCCAAATAAGACTTAAATAATTGGAAGAATGTTCTGATGGATTGGAAGACTCTGTGTTATTAATATGTCAGTTCTTGTAAAATTGACCATATATTCATCTTTATGCCAAATAAAGTTGGCAGGTGTTTTGGAAGGAAAGCACAGATGGATTCCAAATTGTATATTTGTGCAAAATTCCTGGAATTATGGAAACAAGCTTGAATAAAACAAAACAATACAAAAACCAAAAGTTGAGAACTCATACTACTTCTTGTACTTTAGAGCTGTATATGACTGGCATAAAAATATACATGTAGATCAATGAAACAGAACAGAGTGACCCATTGGACAAGTGATTTTGAACCAATATGGCAAAGGAATTCAAGAGGGAAAGATACTTGTTTCCAAAATAATACTGGAAAAACTGAATATCTATAAGGGAAAAATATGAGTCTTAAGATTTACACCATGTTCACACAAATTTAATCCGAAATATATCCTAAGCATAAAGATAAAAGCTGAAATTATAAAACTGCTGAAAGAAAACAAGGGAGAAAATCTTCAGGGCTTTGGAGTAAGCAAAGATTTCTTAAATAGTGTACTGAAGGCATGTTCTGTTAAAAATTTTATAAATGGGATATCAATAAAAGTAAAATAGTTTATTGGTGAAAGACATGATTTTTAAAACTAAAATAAAAGTCACAGACTGAGGGAAAACAATTCTAGTGAATACATTTTTTCAAAGGTTTTGTATTCAGAATATTTAAAGAATACAATACAAGAACGCTAACACCTCAGTTTGAAAGGGGGGAAACCTGAGTAGACATGTCAAAAAAGAAGATATAAAAATAACCAATGAGCACAGGGAAAGACATTAAACAGCATTGTTTATCAGAAAATTAAAAGCACAATATTGCTATATATTACATCAAAAGTGGTGAGGACATAAAGGGACTGAAACTCTCACGTTGCTGGTGGGAATGAAAAATGAAGAATCTACTTTGGGAAACAATTTGACAGATATGAACACAATTGAGGATACATTTATAATACATTCTAGTGAGTACTTTCTAATTTTGTTATGGTTTGGATATGAGGGATCTCCAGAAAAACTACTGTGTTAGGCAATGTGGTAATGCTCGGAGATGGAATGTTTAGCTCCAACCACATCAGTGTAGCGCTCCATTTGATGTGTTAATAATTTGAACGAACTGCTGGGTGGTAGCAGGGCAGGTGGTTCATGGGCAGAGGAAGTAGATCTCTGATGACATGTCTTTGTGGATTACATCTTGTCGCCTGATCTTCATTCTCTCTCTGCATGTCTGCCCTGAGTTGAGCAGCTTGCATCCACTGTGTCCTCTGTGGTGGTTTTCTGCCTTGCCTCAAGGCCAGAGCAGTGGAGCTGGCTGACCATGGACTGATGAAACCTCTGAGGCCATCAGTACAAAGTCAGATATCCCTTCTCTAAGTTGCTCTTGTCAGGTGTTTTGGTCATAGTGATAAAGAGATGACTAACACAAACATCTTTCCATGAGAAATGAAGCTATATATCCACACAAATACTTGCATGTAGATAAAGATACCTTTATTCCTAATAGCCCATAAAGAAATCAACCCAAATTATCATACCACGTAAATGGACATAAAAACTTTATTTATGTCTATGCTTGGGAATATTACTCATGAAAAGAATGGGTTACAGATACATGCAATAATGTAGATGGATATCAAAAATGCAGAAATAAGCTAGACACAAAAGAGTACATGTTGCATGATTCCCTTTCTATGAAATTATAAACAAAGGAAATCAGGTCAATACTGACAGAAAAAAAATAAATGATTTTCTAAGACTAGTGGTGAGGTTGGGATTGACTATAAATGAACATGAAGAAACTTTTTTTTTTTAAGAGAGAGAAAGATAGAATAAATTTTATTTATTTTTTCATCTGTTCTTCTGACACTTAGTTGTATACGTGGTGCTGGGGTTTGAATCCAGATCCTAGTGCATGCCAGGCAAGCACTCTACCACTGAGCCACTGCTCCAGCTCCTGAAGTAACTTGCTATATTAATATGTTATGTATCTTAACTGTAGTGTTATCTGAGTATATTTGCCAAAATATATTTTTCAAAATTCATTAAAACATATACTTAAAAGTGGTGCATTTTATATGTAAATCTTTATACATTTATTAAAAAGAATCAAATGTGAATTCCTTTGAAATGAATTCTAACTCTTGTAATTTATGATAAGAGATTAGACAATTGTGATAAAGCATGAACAAATACATTTATCCCTATAGTCTGCACACAGTCCCTGCAAATCAGATTCAGTGCATTTCCATCAATAGAAGTTTGGATGAATAAATTAGCAGAATAGAATATTTTACAGACATTGAAAAGTATAAGGTAAAGCTATATGTATAGACATAGGATGCTTTTATAATAAATAAAAAGGGAATATACAGAATATAGAATGTATTTTTATTAGATGTATATAGAGATACAATTGAGGGAGAAACATTATCAAACCATCAATAACCAATGTATATATACTTAGTTATCCAGGGGTAATGCCAAATCATGGATGCCCAGCTTGGGTTTCCCCTGTTACTGTTTCCCCCAGAAGAACTCTTGCATTAAATGGGTATCTCGTGGAGGAATGACACCTGCTTCTGTGATGGTTCCCCCATATTCCCACTCTCCAGTCTCTAGGAGTTCTTCATATACCCTCCCCTCTCCCCATCCCCCTCCCTACACCTCCAAGTAACCTAGGGAGCCATCCCCCTATTGCTTTGAGAATCATACAATTTGAAGTTATTGTTAGGTTAGCCATCTAACCTACTGCTTCCCCATGTATTCTAGCTTCCACAGATGAGAGATACCATTCGGCCCTTGAGTCTCTGAGATTGGGATACTTCACTGAGCATAATTATAGAATGTATTTGTACATAAATTTTAAGTGCGTGTTTATCTATGCCCCTATACATGTATGTATATGTGTTAAGAGTTCTTCAGAGGCACAGAACCCATAGGATATATATGGGTTTATGTATTTTATTCATTTATTTTAAGTAAATGACTCAACTGATTGAAGAGGCTTTGAGTTCAAAATTTGATGGGGGATGCCATAGGCTGGAGACTAAGAAAGAGTTGCAGTTCTGGTTCAAAGGCAATCTGTTGTAGAACCAGAAAGAACAGATGTTGCTGGGGAAGTCTGATTTCAGTCTGATGGAGGATTCCCTTATGCAAGGCGAAGGCAGTCTTTTGTTCTATTTAGGTCCTTGTTTGAACAAGGCTCACCCCCATAGCAAAGGGCAATCTGCCATATTCAAAGTCCACCAACTTAAATATAAATCTCATCCAAAAACAATTTCACAGAAACATCCATAATAAAGTTTGAACAAATACCTGACATCCCATGGCCCCTGCTAAGCTGATACATAAAATCATCATAGCATTCATGTGCTTACCTTTAGGAATATCATTTTTTCTTTTAATGCTTTCACAGTGACTGTCTTTTTAACAATGGCATTTATTAAATGTAAAACCAGAAAAATCAAGATAATTCTACTTTTTAACTATTTTCCTTGCATTTATATTTTAAATTCTTCATTGCAGTAAAATATACATAATATAAAATCTATCATCCTAACAATTTTGAAGTGTACACTTGGATGGAATTAAGTAAATTCCTATTCTTATGCAACCATCACCACCATCTGTATACTAGAACTTTTTCTTCTTTCTAAACTAAATGTATTAGTTTTTAATGGTAGCATTAACAAGGACAATGACAGCCCTGTAAAATGTCAAGGTAGAAGTTTTGTGTGAATGACTTAAATTAGCTGGGTTTCAGCAATCCTATTTGCCTGTATTGTGTTTGCTTATATGATGTTTTGCTTATCCCTCAACCTCCTTTAAAGTTAGCTAGTCAATTGATGTTATGCATAACCTTCCAAAAAAGGAAGAAAAGGAACACTTTTCATTAGTTTTTATTAAAAATAAAAAATGATTCCTCATTCCTGCTATTCCCTTTCATATGAAAGTATCTTATATTACAATAATTGTGGCCTCTTTCTTTACTTTTCCCCAGTGGAGGGGAAGTTACTCTCTGATCTGATTGGTGAATTTAGACCAAGGACCTCTCTGTTCTTGAAATCTGCCTTTCTTCGGAGAGCTCATGTTCCCCTGCCCTTTTCCCATTTTGTACAAAGGCCCTTCCTCTGCTGGTCAGACCTGTGGTTTTCCAGTTTCCGGAAATTCTGGAATTCAGATGTAGAGATTGATTTTGCAGCCTATGTAAGCCATATTCTCCAAAATCAGCATTAACAGTTATAAAGCTCACATTTGGTTTTCCTTTGTCTAAACTCTGATATAGCTCTCAGTTGGTTTGAACACCTGCTTGGAAGGGAGGCGGATGTTATGTATTTACCTCCTCAAATTGTTGCCGATTTACATAGGTCAGTTTCCCCTATGGAGGTAGATCACACACTGCTCAGCAGTGTAGATCTGCTCGGTTGAACATCTGCTGAAGGTGGGTGTGCCACCAGAACGCACCTTCTTTTTAGGAGTCATCAGATGGAGATGATGGGAATCGCAAATCATCATCTTTCCTGCATGGGTTCTGGTGGAAATGTCTACATCCATAAAAGGCTAGGGCGAAGCTATTGGTGCTTTTTTTTATTGTTGTTGTTTGTGTTGTTTTTTGAATTTTAACTCTTCTCCATATACCCGAGAGCAGATTTTCACAGCATCAGCATAGTTAGTTCTCTCCGTTTTGTAGTACGTAGAATTGAAACATAGGGAAGATAGAGTTATATGCTTGATTACTTTAAAAAAGGTTTTCTTTCCATTTTGCCTACAAAATTGTAACTTTTGAATAAGAAATATATACATTTCAGTGCAATCTTATTCAAGAACCGAATCCTGAACAAAATGGTGAATTCAACAATTTAGAAATAAGGATGCAGCCTAAACAAAACATTTAAAATGAGGTCCAATATGAAAAGAAATTCATGGGTAACCTGATACTCTACTTTTTCAAATGAATTAGATAAGCTTTTGAAATTTTCATGTGTATTATTTTGTGCATTCAGGGAAAGTTTGCCAAACCTTATAAATAAACATCTAGTTTTATTTGCCCACCAATTTATTTTTGGAACAACCTACATTCCAATAAAAATATCCCCCAGTACTAAAAATGAACCTTGATATTGTCCAGTCATCCCGCACAGATCATTAACGTTAGAAACTCAGTGGGTAGCTATTGGTAAGGCAGTACATAGATTTAAAATGGGGAAAACAGCAATACCAATTTTAGTGTTGTTAGTAATTGAGATAGCTATTACATGCTCAGGGAACTATGTTTGTATTACATGTCAAATCCCATTACAAAATATGCCATTTGAATGGAAAGGTTCACAGCAAAAAGGATGTCCACACCCTTGGCTGATGGCCCATTTATTTCAAGCAGCATTCAATACAAAACAGAGACATTTCCACTGTCTTTGGAATTCGCTAATAAGTTTGGCTTGTGTTGCCATATACCTCAGGCCAAAAGATTCACATCTAGTGCACATTTTCCTGAGTATAAACCCTAGAACTACATTCTTCAAACCTCTTTTTACATTCCCTTGAATTCCCTCACCACATTCCTGCTGGAGTCTTGACCTAGACCATAGATTTTACTTCTATTAGAGTTGTCAAAAAGGGTGAAAAATATTTAAGGCAAGCCAGGAGTTCTATAAGAACTTTTCTGAGATCTAATTATTCCAGATGATAAAGCATTGCCTTCCAATGCACGTCAAGATTGGGAGCATAATCTGCTGATATCTGAGGAATGCAGCTCAGAAATCACTTTGGTCTTAGAACTTGAAGAGGATTGGGTTAGATGGGTAATGGTTCCAGTGCTAAATCATAATCGAATCTTAATGGGAATTTCAGCATCCCTGGGAATAAAATGGTATGAATGTACAATTGAACAAGTCTCCAGTATAAGAAGTAGCAACTAAATAACTCTTAGAAATGAGAACTTCTTTCTGAATTGAGTAATTTTATATACAAAGGTTGTCACCTAATTTGGTGACGTAATTTGGAAAGTGCCACAAGTGGATTATACATGGACACAAATAAGAAAATAGGTGAGTAGTATCTGAAAGACTAGATTTAAAAGAATAACCAAAGCAAGGATATAGCTGCTGCAGGGCAGGAGTTGCACTTGTCAATGCAAACTGTGGGAATCTTTTTTGAAAAGAAAAAATTTTAAAAGTGGGATCACCTGGAACAAGGAAAGGAATAGACTAAATCATAATTTAGCATTAGCAATCTATTGTATTATTCTCAGCAAAACATCTATTATTTGCTTGACAGGTCTAACTGCTTTCCTGGTAAAATGTACAGAAAATTTAAAGATATTTTGTAGTTGTAAATGGTTCTTGTTGAGGAAAAAAATAGAAATCAAAATAGAAGCCTTTTCTGATATTTCTTTTATGTATGAAGTTTCTTTTATATATATGTCAGTAGATTTTCCTGAATGTGATAATTCTGTAACTCAGTTCATTAGTGCTCCAGGAGACAAAGGGATAGGACAGCTTGGAAAGGGACGTTTCCACACACCTATTTGCTCCAGTGTGATCTTATTTCTTACATTCTTTGTGGGTTTCCAAGGGTCTTGCTCTTTAGTTGATCATAACATGATTTGCTGCTCTTGATGCCCACTTAAGGCATTGTCCTAAGGACCTTGGGGAGCTGCAATTCTATTTATTTGTCAAAAGCTAGCTAATATGTTTACCATAAAGGTAAAGTCAAGGATGCTAATCCTCTACATACAGCACTTTATTTTAGTCTCAGAAGTTTTCTAGACTAACCTTGACAGCATTCAAAAGACAGAAGTGAAATAGTACTTCTGTATTAAGGATTTGTCTACAGTTTTGGTCAACAAACATCTTATGAAAATTCTTTCAAATACATCACATTCTTTATTTAGTAACCTATTCAGTTTAAGTTAGTTTTTTCTCCTAATAGCAGTTAATGCAACTTCTTTGAACAGTTGTCCTGCTTTTACTTTTCTGTTTTTTGCTTTCAAAATTTCCAATTTAGATATTCACATCATAGGTCAGTCTTTATATGTCTCTGGAAACTACCAAAAATGACTTATGTACAATATTTCACATGCCAAAGAGCATAAACACACCAAGTTTTGGTTACTCATTAGTCTTAGAATTGTCTAGGGACTGATTGTCATCTATAAAACTTATTTATGTACAGATCTTGATTAAAAAATACTTTCCTTACATATATTTTCAGTAATCAAATAGACCTACTACTGCCACTTGAAAATATAAGCGTTAGGCAGCTAAGTGTAGAACATTCATCTATGGTCTTACAGAGCTGAGCAGCCCAGTGCAATAGCTACCAGTTACACTAGCTGTCTGTGGCTTGTTAAATCTAAGTTAATTAAAATTAAATAAAATAAAAAATTCAGTACGTCTGTCAGACCAGCCACTTTGCACGTGCTCCATAGCCCTATGTGGCTGGTGGCTGCCCTGCTGTACAGCACCACAGGACATTTACATTATCATAGGAAGGTCTCTTGGGCAGTGCTATCCCAAGGGACAGAATTATTATAGTTTTTTCTTTATGAGAAGAAATGAAACCAACCTTATAATGTTGCATTTTTATGATTTCCAAAAGCAAGTTATCTGAGTCTCAACTGCCAAAATTCTAGGCAATCCATTAGGAATCTTTATACACCACGTGAGTCTTACTCTGCATTATTTATCTTATTTTACACTTCAGGAAACACCAAGAGGTCACAGGACTTGGTCCCATCATCCTCACAAGGCTCGTGAGTGGCTCAGGTAGAATGAAAGCTGACAGCCCAGACCAGTTAATCTGTGGAGAATCCAGGGGCCAGATGCAACGTGGATAAGCGTGACAAGTGAAGACAACCTCCAACGGACCTCTGGAAAAATCCATCAATACACACTCTATGTTTTCTTTTTATAGACTGAAATAGAGCTGTACTTATTTGGTTTTCTTCACAAATTGTCCTTGGAACTGAGGGTTTATTTACTTCATTATCTTCAGTAAAACTCGTAGTGACTATAAAATTCATCAAGTTACTTAATATGGAAGCCTGGAAATGCTGATGATTTTGCATTTTTAAACTTGAATGAGGGCAATCAGACAACGCTATTGCTGAACATATGCATGGCATGAAAATAGATCATAAAGGTATGAGCAGAAAGCTGTGGGCAGCTGCCCTCATAGAAGGCCACAGTCCTTGCTTCATTTATATATTGACATAATGCTCAGACATAGAAATCATCAACTGAAGAAGTGGCTAAAAATCCACAGGAAAAGGCTCATTTCACACTGGAATACATGGAGAAGCAATACACTGAGTCCTTCCTTCAGGGATCTACTTCTACTTCATTGGGAAACTACTTCTACTTCATTGGGAAACTGGACACTTTGGAAAGGTATATCTTTTTTTTTTTTTTTTTTTTAAAGAGAGAGGGACAGTGAGAGAGACAGAGAAAGAGAGAAACAACTTTATTTTAGTTTTTCACATGGCCTTCATTTCTCCAACACTTAGTTGTGTACGTGGTGCTGGGGTTTGAACCCGGGTCCTCGTGCCTGCCAGGCAAGCGCCGAAACCGCTGAGCCACCGCTCCAGCCCCAGGAAAGGTATATCTTAATAGTTCAAGAACCAATGGATCTGAGTTGGTGTTGATCCCTTATATCCTATATTATATCACTTATATCCTATTTATCATGTAGAAAAATGAAATTTTGGCCTATATCTAGTATGTATGTTAATTGGGGTTAAAAACTCACCGAGTGATATTTTCTTCTATTTTTGAAGATATAATTAAAATAAATACACTTAGTTGTTCTCAGAAATTTCCATTAGTACCTTGACCATTAAGTAAAAGCTATTATAGTCAGAAAAGCCACATAGACCTCCCTGAAACTGTTTCCATCTTGAAAAAAGAAAAAAATTTAAAATATCACTTTTTTCTTTTAGTACCACATTTTAATTTTTTCAATTTTTTAATAGTGGATTATAGTTTTACACAATGATGGGATTAGTTGTCACATATGCTAGATGCACACATTCAGCAATACAATTTGTTCAATATCTTCCCCTGTACCCCTTTACCTCCCTCCTCTGGTCCCCTGATCACGTTTGAAGAGGTTGGCGGGTTAAAAATTTAAGGGATACAGGAATTGTAATCTTTATTATACCCCCAATTAATACATTAGTACAGTTCCTGCAAAACTTGATAGCTTGAGACAAATGACAGTTGACAATTGTAGTTCCTGTGCCAAATGTGGTCTTTATGAGTTCAGCATAGCATAGCCTCTTGAGGTGATTGATGTGAAGCTCTTGAGCTGATAAATACACTCCTTTCCTTAAGGATCAGAAGCAGTTCATACTCACATGGTATTGTCAACAGTGCACATTTATGTTCTTACCCCTGGGCTAGGGTCATTCTCCTCTTTGTCACATTATAAACTGAAAAGAGCTGGATCATGCAAACATTTGTAGAACATTGCACTGGTCCACTGTATTGATAACCTGTTATATCTAAAGAAGTGACAAATGTATGGCTGACACTTATGCTCCAGTTGGAACAAGATTAATTCTAGAAAGATTCAGGGACCTGTCATATTAGTGGTTTTTTGTGTGGACTTCAGTATTGTAAGACATGCTAGAACATCTGCATTCAATTGCACTTTTCACTTCCTAACACCAATAAAGAATAACATTCCTTGTTAGGTCTCTTTGGGTTTTGGGGACAGCATATTTAGTACTTAGGAATATTGCTGGTACATTTATTGAGAAATTAAAAGATTTCTAGTTTTAATTTGCTTGTCTTTTTTGCAGTACTGGGGATCAAAATCAGAACCTTGCACACGCTCAGCAAGTGCCCTGCTGCTGAGCTACATTCCCACCTCAGGCTGCTAGTTCTGAGTGCATCTCAGAATAAGAAAGGAGTCTGTAGCAAGTCCAGGCTGTGTAACAAGCAGCACTGCCTCTTGGGCATACAGCCTTGCAAACCCTATGATATTAGAGGTATTCCTAGCAGAGAAAAGCACTACCCAGAGCCTTTCTGGAAAGACCCAATAAGAGAATTCCAGCATAGGGTTCTAGAGCAAGCCCATTCCATCTGATGCAGAGAATCATATAGCATTTGAGAAACAGATCCTGGCATGTTATTAGGCTCTGGTAAAAGGTGAACATTTATTCATGTGATATCAAGTGACCATTCAGCTATACCTTTCCATCATGATTTGGGTGTTATCAGTCCACCCAAAAATAAATTTTGGCTCAGCAACAATATATTATAAAATGGAAGTTTTAGATCCAGCATGGGGCTTCAACAAGTCAAGAGAGCTGCATGACACATGCAGCCCTTGTTTCTCCAGTATGAGTCCCTTGGTTCTTAACTATGGCATCTGGTACTTTCTTGCCAATGGCTGATGATTGAAAACAGAAAAACCCTAAATTTGATTCCTGGATCAGTAAGTTTGGAATTCAAGTAGAAGCTAAAAGTGGACTGCTGATCTACTATGGTCATTTATAAAAGTAGGACTGAATGACAGTAGTGAGAGAAACCCTTCAAGTGGGCAGGTCTTCAGTAATGGTCTATTCCAGTCACTTTGTTGGAGTGGGAATTGTACTGAGGTTAGATATCCCCAGACTCCTAGGCCATGGAAAATGGCTTATCTGGATGGAAGTACATGAACTCATGGACAATGATGAATGGTTTAGTTGGTTAGTCAGAAACTTGGAAGGAGCAAAGAGTAAGGATGTCTGGGCAAAAGGCAAGTGGTTGGATCTGCGTAAACGGGCACAAAGTATATGTAACTCCATGTCATACAGTGCAGACAGGTGCTGCACAATCGAGTGGACAGAAATAGACCTCCGGCTGCCTGCATCTTCTGCCACTTCAGGGCTTTTGTTATGGGCTTTTGAATGATGTGGACATAGTGATGGGTGGGGGATTTGCATGAGGCCAGCAGCATGGGTTCTCTCTTTCACAAAGGCTGATCAAACTTGTGCCAATCTGTTGCCACCCAAACCAGTTCTGTCTACCTACTAAGATATCATTTCTTAAGGAGACCAAGCAGTTACTTGAGGGCCAGTTTTTACTTTGGACCCCTTTCTGTCCCCAGAATGCATAGTGATTCATTCTGACAGGATTACATTGTATAACAGAAAGGCTTGAACTTTTGTGCTTTGTACAGCATCAGTATCCAAGAGTTCGTATAGAGATCTGCCACATTTACTGATGTGGGATTTCATGTAATATGGTGTTGAACAAAGGAATCAACTTTAAGGCAGAGGAATTGTGATGGTGACCATATGACCATGGGATCCACCAACCCTATCACACAATACACCATCCAGAAACTGGATGGCCTGAGAGATGATAGAGTGGAATTGTTTCTTCTCGCCAACTTGAGATGGCACCTTGTGAAGATGGAGTGCTATCCTGCAGGATGTATTGTGTATATTAAACAGATGACCAATGGCTGCTCTATACCTGTTATGTACAATATGTAAGTCTGAGAATCAAAGGGTATAAGTAGCAGTGGTTCTAATCACCATCATTCCCATGGACCATTTGGGAACTTTGGATTTTTCTTTCCTGATTCTCAGAAGGAAGGACCCTTCTCCTAGAAGACACAGTGAGAATTCCAGGAAACTCATGCTTGCATGGCTGTTTGGGACAACTGATGCCAGTGGACCAGCAGGCTAGGAAAATAGTGATATATCATAGGGTTTCAAGAGAAAGTTTGGTTGCCTCTATATCGTACGGGCATGGAGAATCTTTTTGTCACTATGTTGATCTATTTTGGCATCTTTTGGTTTTCCCGTGTCCAGTTTTATGTATATGTGCACCACAGCAACCCCAGCCTAATAAGGACATGGTTAAAAGGTACTCCACAGGTGAGTGTCCACAGAACCTAGACCAGCACAACTGCCAGTGGAAGGGGAGAAGAGGTGCAACCCGATAGTATCCACTACAGCCTTAGAGTTAAATGCCACAGTTGGAACTGAAGCCTGATTTATTAACTTTAATTTTGCAGTTTTCCCCAGAATATCAAAGTGAGGTAAATCTTGGAGAGATGCTATGCCTAGAAGGAGGGAACTGAACGTGAGAATCAGGTGGGCAGTAATGGTGAGTTGGTGTGCTGCTGAGACCCACTGTAAAGGAAGGTGTACACACCTCCCAGATGCTATGAAGACTGCACAGCTGCCTCCTTCTCTGGAGATCTGCCTTCAACCAAGTGGGAGCCCTCTTCTGGGAGGTGATGCTCTCCCTCAGAAGGCTAACACAAGGTACAGAAATATGGCTCCCTTGACTCAGGATGGGATAGGTCCACTGGGTAATGCTTGCCTTGAAGTTCCCTGTGGGATCAGATTGAAGCTAATCTCCAGCTGCAATCATGTTTTTGCTTAGCTTCTCCTGCCACCCTGGATTTTAGCAATTGGAGCTATTGCATAATATAATAATTTGTCAATACCTGAAATGAAAACTAGAATTAAAATCACCTCCCCTACTCTGCTTTCCTTATTCTCCTTCTCCTGATGTTGTTTTCTCAGTGTAAATCTGTGCACAAGAATCCTTATCATAGCCTTTGTTTCCAGGGAACCTGACCTACGATGAGGTATGAAGCAAAGTTCCAACACAACTGGTGACAATGAAAGGATTTCTCAGTAAGGGAAGATGTACACATGTACATGTTTCAATGGGTGAGAAAGCCAACTTCTACTCCCTCAAATGACCTGGGAATCTTTTCTTTTCAGCAACCAAAAGCTGTGAAGGTTCAAATCCAGAGTGATGGCCATTATCTGCGTCAGTGACTTGTGGACACATGTACCTTTTCCTTGGAAAGGAATGCAGCCATGTGCCTGCGTAGGAGTGCCTGGGATGAATGCATGACTCAGTCACATGTCTTGGAGAAGAACCAGCACAGAGCCCGGGAGCAGAGCACAGGTGAAGAAGTTTTCAATTATAAATGCACTTCGGGGAGATTTTCTCATAGGCAATAAGCGGCACCTTCTGACTGGAGTTGGATCTATTTCTTTGGACTTGGAGATTAGTGGATTTTTATAATTAGAAATATTGTATTGGGAAGATAATTTATGAATAACTGCAGAAAAAAAGGAAAGATAAGATCATCTGCCCTGTAGACAGAGATACGTATGTACGTTCTAAGTCACAATGATGAAAGAAGATACTTCAATGACTTGCAAAAAGCAACATCTCAGCAGGAATAAACAAGATAGATCAGAAGATCTGAATCTGAAAACTGTCCAAAAAAAAAAAAAACTACTTAATTTGCCTCCTAGAAGCTTTACTGAAGCCATGTGTGTGGTTATTGAAATACTTGATAAATGTCAATGTGAATCAGGCCCAATGTTTCGGTTTAATTTCATTAACTATTTAATTTTGAAATTGGAATTGTCAACCATCTTCCATATGCCAAGAATACCAAAAGAAAATCTAGAAAATTGATTTTATCTAATAATAAATAAAAGTGGCTTAGGCCCTCTTCTATGAAGGCAGAGATGTTTTAAATCCCTTGGAGAGATTTACCCATCAAGTTACTTAGGGTGAGGAGAGCACACGACTCTAATGTCAAAGAAGTCTCTGATGTGGAGCATAAAAAAAGGAGACTCCACAGTAAAGAAGGGGCCATAACCCACATCAGACTGCTCCGGACAAGTGAAACTCTGCAGCACAGACACGGAGTTGTAGGCTGAAGTTTCTGCAGATTGCACTTTCTAAGCGCCTATGGATTCTTCCAGGTTTGAAACTTGGATGGGGTCCAATTGAGGCCAGTGATAAAATGACATCAAAGACTTGGTGCTCAGGTCTGTGGAAGAAGAGGAAGGACTCTTTTCCAACCCACAAATATGGTTTAGAGTCAGAGAATCTGGAGTGGAAATCTTAACAATGAGATGATTTCCAATGAAATGTCTGGTACTGTACTTTATGTTCCCTGTCTGGTCATAAATGCCATAATAACAACTTTTCTTGCTATGTTTAAGTTTGTCCAGTGTGAGTTTGTGTCTTGACCCAAAGACAAAAATCTCTGAACAGGGACACATTGGAAAGTAATTGACCCCACTGGAGGAGCCCAGAGAACTCTATGAAGATTCTGATCTAGGACATGCTGGGGGTGTTCATACTATTGCAAACTGGGTTTCTAATTTCTCTAGAAAATGAGGAGATGTGTACATGTGATGACTCTGACAGCCTCTGTTGGAGTCACACAGTCCACTGAGAAGCAATGTGTTATGTGCGCAGGGTTAGAACAGAAGAATTGCACCTGGTACATAGAGGTTAGACTTGCAAATCAAGTGTAAACAGATAGCCAAAAAGCACACTCTGGCTGAAAATTTCATTATCTTTTGAAATAGGAGGAAACGCTAGGTTTGTAGTGGGAACATACAGGGACAAAACAAAAACAAAATAAACCAAAAAAATAAGACAAGATTGCAAAAGTGGACTTTGTGCTGAACACAGTGAGGGGATGGGCTTGGGCATGGGGAGGAGGGTATCTGAATGTCAAAAGAAGTATATCTTTGGTATGAGTCCCCTGATTCCAAAAATAAATAAAGATTTAAAAAAATCAGAATCTAATCTCTAGAGATTAGTATCTGTTGGGGATCTTTTATGACATTCACTTTTTTAAAGGTTCTCTAAAATACATAGAAAAGAAATTGATATGTGAAGACTGAAAATGCCCTTTAATTGGCTAAATTTTTCCTTCATTTCATCAAGCAGAATTCCAAGTTAAAGAGCTATACAATGAGGGCATTTTTTATTTTTCATTACAAATGAATTTACTTTTTTTCTATAGGATAGTGTAAAACTTTAGGTCCTAATTATTGGTTCAGTCTTTCAGCATTTATTTACTGAGGACTTATTCAGATACCGTGATACTCTCTGAGGTTACACATACGAATCAGAAATAGATTACTGCCTTCAGAATGAGGCAGTCTTCATGGCATGGATGCAATCACAGAGTCCCATACTGTCCAGTATGGCCTAATGCTTAGGTATCACTGACTTGAAAAGTTTTTTTAAATTTTTTTAATTAGGGAGTTGAGTTATTCTACAATCATAAATGCGAATAAAGTAACAATATGATATGCATTTGGTCCAAAACCAGAGTTACCCCCACATTGCCCACACCCAATCTCTTTTGCTTCTTCTACATTTCACCCCTACAACCAATATAAATGTTTTGATTGTGAATTTTCCACTATTAAATGATTGCTGGCTGCTGGGGGGGAGTGTAATGAAGATGCTACATTGCTGATTGTCTCCCTAGATCCTGCCCTATTCTCCCTCCATCTCCCCTCCTCTCCAAATTTCCCTCCCCCTTACCCTACATATCTATGGTTCCCCTAGACTATGAATTGCTATACCTTTGTTGGGTCTAATACATGAGTTTGACAACCTTTCACCCACACCTGGGTTTTGCTCTAGTCTCTACAAATGAGGGAAAATATTCAACCCGTGAGTGTCTTTGTTTGGCTAACTTTACTCAGCATGGTTGCATCCATCCTTCAAAGCCTGCAATATTGTTGCTTCTAATTGCTGAGTAGAATTCCATTGTGTGTGTGTGTGTGTGTGTATAAATTATATATATATGTATATATATTTACATAAATTTTATATATATATATATATATATATATATATATATATATATATAAAATCACAGCTTTTGGATCCATTCATCCAGTGAAGGGCATCTGGGTTGGTTCCATAATTTAGCTAATGTAAATTGAGCTGCTATGAACATGCATTCTGCTGTTTTACCTAATGTGTTGATTCTAACTTGCCTGGGAAAATATCCAGAAGCAGGATAGTTGGGTTGTATGGTGATTCCAACCCCAACCCTAATTTTTTGAGGAGTCTCCACACTGCTTTCCACAGTAGCTGTACTAGTCTGCAGTTCCACCAACATTGTGCTAGTGTTCCTATCTCCCTGTGACACCTCCATCATCTGTTGTCATATTCTTCATCTATGCCAATCTGACTGGAGTGAGGTGAAATCTTAATGTAGTTTTGATTTGCATTTCTCTAATTATTAGTGATTTACATTTTCTCATGCATTCATTGGCTTGCCTGATTTTCTCTCTTGAGAAATTTGTATTTAGCCCTCTGGCTCATTTATTGATTGGATTGTTTGTGTTTTTGATATTGAGGTTTTTGAGCTCTCTCTAAATTTTTGATATTAGTCCCCTGTTGGAGGAATCACAGGCCATGGTTATCTCCATTCTGTAGGTCTCTCTTGACAGTTTTGGCCAATTCCATGGCTGAGCAAAAGCTTTTTAATTTAGTGGCATCCCACTCATTAATCTTGATTTTAATTCTTTCACTTTGGGAATCTTGTTGAGGAAGTCATTACCTACTCCTATATGGTAGAGTGTTGGTCCTCATTTTTCTTCTAGCAGTTGAATGGTAGCTGCTTTAATTCCTAGTTGCTTAATCTATTTTGATTAGGTTTTTGTGCGAGGTGAGAGATAAGGGTCAAATTTCAATTTCCTGCAAATGCTTGTCCAGTTTGTCCAGCACCATTTGTTGAACAGGCTGTCTCTCCTCCATTATATATTTTGACACCTTTGCCAAAGATCGGGTGTTTAAGGATTTATGGGTTTGTCTCAGAGTCTTCTATTCTATTCCACTGGTCTTCATTCCTATTTTCATACCAGTACCATGGTATGTTTTTGTTACTATAGCTCTATAGTATAGTTTTAGATCTGGTATTGTGAAACCACCTATTTCATCTTTCTTGCTTAGTACTGTTTTGGCTATTCTGGGTTTCTTGTTGTTCCAAATGAATTTGAGAATTGCTTTTGCTATATCTGTAAAGAATGACATTGGTATCTTGATGGGGATTGCATCAAATCTGTCTAGCACTTTTGGCAGAAAAGCCATTTCAATTATATTAATTCTGCCTAACCAAGAGCATGGAATGTTTTTCCATCTTCTTAGGTCTGCTTCAGTTTCTGTCTTCAATGTTCAATAATTTTAATTGTAGATGTCTTTTACTTCCTTTGTTAGATTAATTCCCAAGTATTTTATTCTTTTTGAGGTTATTTTGAATGGGACTGATTTCCTGATTTCTTCTGCTTTTGATTTATGGGTGTTGATCTTGTAGCCTGCTACTTGGCTAAATCTGTTTATATACTCAGGCAATTTTATGGTGGAGTTTTTTGGATCTTCCAGATATAATATCATATCATCAGTAAAAAGGGATAGATTGACTTCCTCTCTTCCCATTCCTATTCCGTAGATTTCCTTCTCTTGCCTGATAGCTACAGCTAGGGTCTCAAGGACTATATTGAATAAAAGTGGAGAGAGCTGGCAGCCTTGTCTTATTCCCAAGTTTAGTGGAAATACTTTCAGCTCTTCTCCATTTAGTATTATACTAGCTGTGGATCTGCATATATAACCTTTACATAGTTAAGATAAGTTTCTTTGGTCCCTATCTTCTCTAGAGTTTTGAGCATAGATGGGTGCTGGATCTTATCGAAGGCCTTTTCTGCATCAATTGAGATGATCATATGGTTTCTGTCCTTAATTCTATTTAAGTGAGGAATCATATTTATTGATTTGCATATGTTGAATCAGCCTTGCATAGCTGGTATGAAGCCCACTTGATCATGATGAATAATCTTCTTGATGCGTTTTTGAATGCTGTTTGCTAGAGCCTTATTAGCGATTTGTGCATCAGTGTTCATCAGGTATATTGGTCTATAGTTTGATTCCTCATTTTTGAAAGTCTTCTTTTGGATCTTTTGGATCTTTGAATTGTGGTTCCCTGTGTGGAAACAAGGCAGGTCTCCAGGTGCTTCTTCCTTATAGGTCAAAGGGTGGGTGGGGCCAGATAGCAGTCTCTGATGACCACCTTCTTTCAGAAACTGCTTCTGCCTGGAGCCTCATTTTGCTGCACCTTTTGGATCTAAGCTTCAGGACTGGGATCCGGAACCTGGTGGGGGTTGCAGGAAAGCCCGCTGGGGTTGGTCAAACTAACCAGTGAGGTGCTTACCTCGTCCTGGGGTCCCGGTGATGCAGGGCAAGCCAGAATTGACCTGTCTATGAGCTATGCACTGTGCTGGGGCCTGGGATGTTGGTGGTAGGGACAGGTCCAATATAATGGACCTGGCGGGTATTGCAATGGCTGGGCAGCGTCCAGGTGTGGGGACCTTGGGTTGTCTTGAACATTTGTGGGGGTCAGGGCAGGAGTCCTTGACCCCTACAGTGGTGGGGTGGGTTCTAGGCCTGGGGTCCTTGGGATTGTCCTGTCTGGTGTCCTGAGCCCGTGCAGCAGTGGAGTGGGGGTCTGGGCACTGGCTCCTCAGAGGTGTTCTGCACACCTCCTGGGGCTGGGGCTGAAGGTCTGGTCCTGGGCAGGCAGGGTCCGGGCATGGGGTCCTCAGGGGTGTTCTGCACGTCTGCCTGCCTGTACCAGGGCCAGAGTCCTGGGCCCAGGCGGCAGCAGGGTAGGGTCCCCATGTCGGGTCTCTGGGATTGTCCTACATGCTTGCCTGAGCTTAGGCCAGAGTCCTGGATCTTGGAGGACATTTTAGGCACAGGGTGTTGAAATTCTTAACAATTTTTGGACAAGGGACCCTGCATTTTTATTTGCACAGGATCTTGTTGATCATGTGAATGGTCCTGCCTCAGAGGCTTATTTGAGAAAAAAAAAGATACATAAATAACTATAATACATCAATATTTCATATAATGTTGATAATGTGAAAAGAAGAGAAAGATAAAAAAGGAAAAAAGAAAGAAAGAGAAAGAAAGAAAGAAAGCAGCAAACACATAGCAAGTGCTGTGCTGTGAATCCCAGAGGGAGATGTGCCTACATGTGCTTGTTAGAGGTCTAATGCTTTAATTTAGGATGTGTTATTTTAGTGAGAATTTTAATAGAAATTTGCACCTTATAACTGTTTCATTTTTCCAAGACACTATAAAATTGTGTTAATTTGCATTGATTAGCCTAGCAAAGCCCACAGCACAAAAAGCTGATGATTATGATTTGTTAACTAACTTTATTTCTAACTTATCACTAATCTTACTTTCCACTGGCTATCCCAAAACTTTGTGATGTGTGGCGGGAGAAAGTGATGCAAAGAAGTGTGTGAGCGTGCATGTGTGCGTATGCGTGTGTGCGCGTGTGCGTGTGTGTGTAAATGAGCGTGCAAGCATTTTAGCTGAGGTCAGGCACAGATTTTGTCCTTCACTGCTTTGCTTCTAGTTGTCAGTGACTTGAGCTGGTGATAAAAAAAATATTTTAATAATCTCAAATGACTGAATTATCCAGTAAGAAGTGCTGGGGGTAAATAGATGGAGCTTTGGTGATTATAAGAGTTTATACACGGAAACAGAAAGTTAGCATGGGTAAGGATAAAGATAATAAGAAACCAAAACATGATATTACCACATATAAAGTAATTCCAGATTTTGTATTCTAATGAATTTTCTTTGGTAGGTTAACAACAGCCCTTTGTTTTTCCATTAAGTTGGTGGGTTTTTTTTCTTTTAGGAAGTAATTTAAATGGCAGAGTTGAACCCTAGAATATCCAAAATTTTCTTTCTCTTTTAAGATCATTTTTGAAGCTATAAGCATGTAGATTGTCATTAAAGATTTGTTTTAATGTATTATGTGACTACTACTTAAATTCCTTTTATCATAAGATCTTCTATTTCATCCTGCCCAACACCATCTCTTTTTAAGAACTCAACCTCCTTGCTCTTTATTCTCTCAAGATAAAAATAAAGAACAAAGAAAAAATAGGCAGCCAACACAAACGGAAGAATTTCCATGAAATTTGGTAGGAAGAGTAAAATGAGCTTTTTGTGTTCATTGATTATGAGAAGATGAATTTCTAATTGAGCTGTAGTCTTATTTGGTAAAAAGGAGCTAAGTTTGGAATTTGAAAGAGTAACTAATGGAGAAGGAATGGCAGAGGACTGGATCACAAATAAATAACAAAAATATTGATGATGGAGAAGGAGGAGATTTCAAACCTGAAGACTTAGGCAGGAAGAAAGAAGTAAAGCATCATCCCCTACAAAAACATTTGCATGTCTAAATTAAAAATGAGATTTTTGCAGAGATAAGAAGTTTTGAGTAAAGTTCCTAAAAATTCACCATATATCAATCTTATAAAATGTAAAGTAGCCTTGAAGTGTGTCTCTGCAGGTCAATTCTTGGAATATAAAACAGCATGAACAGTTTTTACAATATTGCATTTTAGAAAGATGATTTATTAAAGAATGTGTTTTTCTGAATAGGCCAAATGTATCAGCCCCAGTGTCATAGATAAGTGTGTGCATGTTTGTTGTTTTAGAACTGAGGTACCCAGAGGGTACCTCAGTAGGCAGCTCAGGGTGGTAACTCTACTGTCTTTATCATTAGTACCATCATCATCAACATGCAACCAGGATTCTGCATTTGGGGATGCTGTGCCCCACAAGTGTGATACAAATACCTGCTTCTTCATATTTGCCTGATATTTCAGACTAGAGCATTTTGGCCACCTCTAGAACCAACTAGGAAACCAATATCCTCTACCATATTCCTGAGGATTTATGGAATTGTTGATTCTTATTACTCCCAGGCTCTGCTCTGAATTTTGTCTCATATGACTGTTATTCTCTCCCTTCTCCATACCACTTTGCCCCGTCTAGACATTTGCTTGCCCTGATTATTTCAACTCTCCAAAGTACCAATTATCTAGGGTTGGTTGTGTAGCCCACTTGTACTTTGAAGGAAATTGTTATATATTAAATGTTTGTGTCTCCCCCAATTTATATTGACATTTATATTGACATCGCAATCCCCAACATTATGGCTTTTGGGGATGGAGCTTTGGGGAGGTAATTAGGTGATGAGGGAGGGGACTTCATGAGAATTGGTACCTTCATAAGAAGAGACACCAGAGAGTGCTTTCTGTCTGCATGCAGGCACCAAGGAAGACCATTTAAGGAGACAGCTGGAAAGAGAGCCCTCATCAAGGTAGCCATCATGGTTCCCCATCACAGCCTTCCATCCTTGGACTTCCAGCCTCCAGAACCATGGGAAATAAATGTTTGTTTTTAAGCCACCAAGTCTATGGTAGCTTGCTAATTGAAGCCCAAAGTAAGAGGGTAAAGAGGTGATTACACTGAAGAGACAGAAGAAGAGAGAACATTAATCCTTCCTTAACATTCATTAACAATTTTCTTACCTTTCCACATTTTTACTGTCTACTTGATAACCTCCAGCCCCCAAATTCTTACTAATTTTTTATGCAATGTAAATTAGCTTCTTGGCCCCTGCTCCTAGCTAGGCATATGATTGAGCTTCATACAAAAGACTTTCTACTGTGGGTGAATGCACAAAAGCTTTACAGAACTCTGCTAGGCTAAAAGGGTTTCCACCATAGGTATCTAAAATATTACAGTGGGAAAAACAACACACACACACACACTCACACACACACTCACACACACAAATATGCAGCAGTTTTGAGATTTAATTTTTTTCTTTTAGCATGATCAATAACTTAGACTTGAATCCCTCTCCCTGGTTAAAGCACAAGGCACAGAGTATTTTGTGTTCCTTCCTCTGGAATCACGAATAAAATATGAATGATCCTGCAAATTTAATGATAACAAACTGAAAAAATTATGTGCAAACTGGATAAGTGGAAAAAAGAATCTAGTTATACAAAGGCATTGATAATGAATTATATGTATCTTTATAAGTTATAGATGCATATATAAAATGCAAAATGCCAAAATTTTAATTTATAATGGAACATATTCATTCTCAATTGCCATAACATCTGTATACTTCATCCTTTGCAATTATATCCTTCTTCCTAGTCAAAGTATTTGAGGATCAATTTATTAATCAAAAAGTTTGAAAGTCAAACCAGTATTCAGAAATATATAATTAGGACATGGAAAATGTAAATGTGTATCTGTTTCAGAAAACCTTAATGAACTACTACTATCCTACTGTTTCTTTCAAAGAGCCATTTCTCAATCAATGTTACTTATATATAATTAGGTCATTAATTTATGGAAGTGAAAAAGAGTCCACTCCATAGACTTCTAGAATTGCCTCCAAATCACGGTTTGTATATACTGCAGAGGAAATGGAAGACTCAGATTAAATGACTCACTCAGTATCCCAAAGATAGGAGGTGCTAGAAACGAGCTTTGTTCTTATATTTTTCTTTCAACCTTAGTGTTTTCAACTTCTACAACTCCAAAGGAAGAATCACTGCTTAGAAGCTACATCATCAAGGAGTATTTTAGTAGTAGGCCCTTGATTTAAAAGAGGGGCAAAATTACTGATGTATAATTGGGGCACAAATCTTGGCTAATTGTATGCTTATAATCTGGTCCTCACTCACACTCTCATTGGAAGGAAAGATTCTTGCCCTTTGTATTACTTTCTGGGCTCTCCTTTGGTGGTAAAGGTGTAGTAACAGGCAAAGCAGAAAATAGTGGAAGAAATTAAAAAAGCTGAGTTGACTTAGAAAAGAGCTGAGAAAGAGGTGGAAGAAAGAGAGGATGGGCTAGTGTCAGGAAGAACATATTTTGCTGCGAACGGGTAAATGAGAAGCAAAGAATAAAAGATTCTAGAGGAGCTGTGGTGAGAGAGAAGTGGTGAATCAAAAACAGGAAATTGAGTTGCTTGAAGTTGTGAATTAGACAGAGTACAAAATTCTTGTCAATTACTCCTGGTTGCTTTATTGGACTGGTTCTCTGAGAAAGACACCTTGGCAAGGCTGGGAGTTATTTGGATCCAGGTTGAAGGAAAGAGATATTTTCTTTATCATGGATTAATTTCACAGAGGCAGAAGTGGCTTCATGTACATGTGGCCAATGCTGTGGCACTAAGACTGTGTTCATGAGGACCCCAAATGCTGCTAATTACAGTGTAGAAAATTTTTAATAATCTTATCTTTTAATTTGTGTTTTGAAAGTGAAATCCCATGGGTCAAGGGAGTATGGCAGGGGTCTAGGGCTTGGCACAGAGAAGGGTGGGTTGGAGGCTGATGGTGACTGGGAACAAGGGATGGCAGAGGCTGTCACAGTAGAGGTGATAGAGTACAATAAGGAGCAACACAACAAGGTAGAAACTCTTGCCCAGCCCTGATCCAGGCACTGCATGACCCCTGGGGCCAAGCACTAAAGATCCCTGGGGTTGCCTGTTGGACCTAAGCTGGGCTCCTGGGAAGGTCAGATGCTAGAGTAGACATCCCCCACAGCAGTGGTGGGAGGGAACCTGGCAAAGGGAATATGTGTACCACATATTCCATGCCACAGTGCTGGGATCCGAGAACCCAGCAGTGGGAGTAGGAGTAGGGTAGAGTATGTCTCTGAGACTTGGATTGTTCCCTTGACTGATTTATGCTTGGAGGAACACTTGCTTCCTGCCTCCAACCTTCCTGAGTCTCACTTGTGCTTGTCTTTTCTGGTCAGCTCAGAGGACCAGCAGTCATTAACCGCTAATATGAGTTAAATTCTCTATTCTCTTCTGGAATGGGTAACACAAAATACAAAGGTGGATGCTAAAATTTACGTTAATAACTTAAAATTTAACTTTTTCTTGAGTTAGGATAACATTAAATAATCAATTAAAAAACTCAAGTTGAGAGATCATCAAAATTCAGGAAGAAGTTTTTCACTTTAGCACCTTTAATGGTATCCTTTCCCTGCTTTTAGAACAAGGGTATATTAGTTAGCTTTTCATTGCTAGACCTGAAATATCTGACACAAATAACTTGGAGAAAGATTTGGCTTACAGTTTCAGTTCATAGTCAGCTGACTCCTGTACCTCGAGATCCAGATGAGGCAGAACATCGTGGTGGAAGGGTGTGGTGGAGGAAAGCTGCTCAGCTCTAGGAAGCTGGGAAGAGGGAGGTGGAGGAAGGGGCCAGGGAGAAGAAAAACCCTTCCAGTGCACACCCCAGTGACTTGCTTCCCCCAGAGAGGTCCCATCGCCCAGTGGTCCATTCAGCTGTCGATGCATTAAGCCACAGATGAGGCTGGAGCCCTCATGATCCAATCACTCCTCAAAAGCCCCACCTCTGAACTTTGCCACATGTCAACGTAAGCAGCTTCAGGAGATATTGGTGATCCAAATCTCAGCAAAGCAGCTGTGAGTTTTTGTTTCAACGGAGACCAACAAATTATATAACTAGCTTTGAGGAGGGAAGTTCATAAGACAATAATAGCTACAATATGAGAAAGTGCTGGCTGAAGTTGATTCCGGCTTAAGATGGAAATGGAGTCAACATACTTTGCTGCTGGATGTGATGGGGCAACCTTGGGTGGCTAAAACACGGAAGAACACAGAATCTCTCTTGAAAGCTGAGTAGGGTAGATTATAGCTCAAATGGACTTTCCACAATGCATTTTAGAGAATTTCCTATTTCCTGGGAAATGAACTGCTCCATCAGTTTCAGCATGAAATGTTTCTTGCTTATAGTGCACATGTGAATATGTTGGTACTTACTCAACTGCTTTTGCCCAAGACTTTTAACTTCTTTATATTGATATGTGGATTCTTGGTACGGTTGCGTTTATGGGGTTTTCTGCCAATATCTTCCATAATGTAGAATTGTCACTATAAACTGGCAGGAGAGTCAGGGATTGCATTTTTCAGAGCCCTTTGCAGCTAAGAGGGTTCGCATGATTAGGTCTGGTGGATAGAAAGCAAACAAGTGAAAATAGGTGCAATATTTCTAGGCCAAGGTGTTTACAGAACGGCTGTCCTTGCCCTTCAAAGACACAGCTAAGAACATGGGTCTCCTTGACTTCCTGCTGTAGTTACACTGATTAAAGTTCCTTTCGTGCTTCTCACCACTAACTTAACAAACAAATGAACAAACTCCAAAAATTCAGTAACAGTAAAAACCAAAGTGGCAGTCCTCTTGGTCCTCTTCTTGCTTTGATTTCATTCATTCTGGGGTCCAGTACAGAGAAACCCAAGTCTTGGGAATGAGAGAGCCACAAGATGCAGAAAAACTTATTTCCCTGGTTGGAAAACAGCTTCCTAGAATATGCTCACTGGATTTGGTCACGTAACGACCATGAAATAAACTCTTATATTTACCTTCAAATTTGGGAGGCTTGGTTTTATAACAACTAGGTGACGCTAATAGTTTTACTAAATCAGTTAATAAACTGATTAAAATGTATCAATTATTCTTTAAAAATTAATCTATATTTATAATTTTATAGCTGAGGAAATTGAGGTCTTGGAGATTTTTTTTTTTTACATAAATGTGAATAGCTGGTCGTAGAACCAGAGACAGATGTCTAGGCTTCTTTTTTCTTGTCCAGCTGAATTTTCCTTTGTAGATGATAAGTTCTAAAGAGCATTTTTATTGTAAATGTTTATTTCCACCATGATTTCAGAAGTATTATTAGATAGATAATTGCAATAATGTTTAAAATTAAAAATCCAAAAGATATCTTAGGTCAATATATTTTTATGTTATAGTGAGTATTTTATATTAATTACAAAATTAATCTTTTTCCTTTACATATATTTTTAAAGGTTTTATGAAATTCTAACTTCTCATTATACATGCCCATATTTAAAATGAAAATTAAGAGAGCTTGATTCACTTTTCAGTAATTGTCTTCATAACAAAAATTTTTAAAAAGTTTTATTGAGGGGTTGGGCTTTTGTACAATCATAAATGCATTTGTAGTAACAATTACATGCTCCTGATCCTAACAAATGTTTAAAATATATATTAAGATCAAATGAAAAAGTCAGTCGTAAATGCTATTTTTTAAAATCAAATCGCATTTTTGGAAGATGTCAAGAAAGTTCTATGAACTCGATCACCGAAGATCCTGCTCCTTCAAACTAAATAAATAGGTCAAGAAAGAAAAAATAAAATCACAAGTGAAAGCATGTGGAAGCTATCTTTCTATGTTTGAAAATGGAATGGGAAAGGATGACAAAATGGTCTTGTGCTTCTAAGTTTTTGGTAAAAATTTTGATCAAAGAATAATTTTATAGGAAGAACATATTAATGTATGCTAATACATCAGAAGAAAAATTATTTGGGTGGCAAACAGGGACATGCCTTGAATGTTAAGAGTGGTTCTTATTGTGGAGACAGGATTAGGAAGTTTTCATCTTTTATATTAGGTATTTCTGTAATAATAGAATTTTAAGTTAATCATTGCTTGTATAAACAAAACTTAACTTAGGCACAGAAACCTGACAGACCACAAATGTCAGTTATGCAAGGTATTGATTAAACGGTTCTGGAAAGCTCTTTCATCCTATAGCTAAGAAAACTATAAGACAAAGTTGTAAGACATAAAGGTGCTCGTGTGAGAGAATTTAAAGTGTACTGACATATGGAGCCTTCTATAAAAATGTGTTAGGATTGTTTGTGATGTGGGCATATTATCCCCATTAATAAAAACTTTTCTCGTTATTCAAACTTTCTCCTAACCATCTTTATAGTTCACACTGGTTTTACCACATTCTTAGAATGGGGGTGGAGATAGAGACAGGAAGGAGGAGTATTAACAGGGAGAGAAAGCATTCCTTAAGCAGGCCATGATCTGCAGAAATATCTCAGGAGTGTCTCTCTAAGGCACTCCTGTTCTTAATTTTGGTTGAAACCATGCACACCCTTTGATGTACTGGGTCTAGTAATGCACACCTTCTTCCTTTCCAGCGCACCATATGAACTTATTTACATCACAAGTCTCTGCCAGAGGCCAGGAAGGAGATGTGTACAGTAATTCCAAACACGGTCAGAAAAGGAAGTGGCTCAGTGGTTTTCATAAAAGTCAATGACACCTATCAAATGGCATTAGAAATATTTAGGAAGGACTATTCACAATTGCTTCAAATTGACATGATAGTACCTGTCTCAGATGAAATTGCACATTGCTAGATGGTCTTTTAAACATTCACCCAAAGTCATGCAGTCAGCAAGATGGTTTCAACTGCTCAGAAAAACAGATGTTAAGTAGATTGTGCTTTGATTTAGAAATGAAGTCAAGGGTCTTCTACTGCTTTTGAGTAAGTCAAGCTGTCTGAAAAGCAAAACAATTTAAATGAAAAACATTCTTTTCATATTGTGGGGCTTTCCCCCTCATGATTCACATTGTGTTGTCTTTGTGCAGAGGGCTGTCTACCTTATGGAATTAGGGAAAATTCTAAAAACTGAGATAGTGCGTAGAATCACTGGTACAACAATGAGCTCCACCTACCGCTCCATCTGCTACTGGAAGGAAGCTATTAATTATAAAAGCTCCTCTATGCTGGTAGACAAGTATAAAGTTATTAATTATCTGTCCAAATTATATATTAAACAACAATAAATATGCCATTTTCACTATACAAATTGCTGGCACCATTTTTTTTAAACAAAGGCTTTTCTTAATTTATGTAAAGAAAATTCTAAATTGACGAAATAGTACTCCTCTTTTCTAAATTCCATCACTACTGCTTATATGTGGAATTCAGACATGCTCAATATCACCAGGGAGCATCTTGCTATTAAAGTAGTTATTTTTACTCAGAGGGTTGCAACCTCTTAATAAGTCTGAGGGTACAATCCTTCAATATAAAGTTTTCTCTCATGATCCCTTCCCTGCAATGTAACACTCTGTCAATTCTACAGCTTAGCATTTGTCACTCACTCACTCCCTACATAGAGATCGCCATCAGACATTCATAAATAAGAGCAGTGGTTTCACTCAGTATTCTTTCCTCAGGTTGGAGTAACAACGAGTTTTCCTCATTTTTTGAGCCATCTCAACCTCAGGATGATAAGAAATAATTTTCAAAAATTTAGGACTAATGTCTGGTTCTAGCATTCATTACCCAAGAGAGCTTGGTTAATTTGTGTGCACATATATGTTTATATGCACATGTATTGTATGTGTGTATTTGTGTCCTTAGAAGAGCAATAAAGATTTACAGAAAATGCTGCTTGTAAAGGATCAGTTAATTTTTAAGTATTAATATATTCTCCATGAGTACGCAAACCCCTAAAGTACAATTTAGACCAATACTATTTGGACTAAATTGCAAAGTACTGACGGTCAAAATCATGTTTATCAAGTCTTAGGCTGTTACTCACGTGTTTCAAACAATATTCCATATTTAAAAAAAAACAAATTAGGGCACTCCCTTAGAGACTGTATTAGTAAGACATACTACAATTTGAAAACCAAACATTTTAAACATTCAGCTGAATATTTCCAAATACCCAGATGTTTGGCATTATATAGCTAAAATGCCTGGGTATTTTTGTAGAGAAACGTTTATCCCATTGTTTGAAGTCAAGTAGCAATGGTCTATGTCAACCATGAAAATAAGCATGGGCCAGGTTTTGCCCAGAGTCTATGTGTGATCAGTGCGTTCTCAAAGGAATTAGCAATGGGCTTAATGGAAATCAGGTGACATGCCCTACAGACACGAAGTAGACTCTCTGCATCTTGTTTAGAGGAAGCACACACTACTATTGTGACATAAATAGCAGTGTTTTCTTGAATTAGGTTCCATTAAATGGTAAATTAATGATGACTTTTTTTTTCTTTTTTAACAACTACCTTTTTACTGCTGCCTGACTCCCTTGTGTCTCCCCTTCATCAAGTTTCACTGGATATTTCTGCTCTCTTCTATGTTCCAAACAGTGAACCAACTATGGTCTGCTTCTTCAAGGCCAACTCTAGGCTCTTGAAAAGAACTTACCGATTATTATATCTACATTTTTGCATTATCCTTTCCAGTTAAACTGGTTGCAAAATTTTAATTAAACTCTACATTAGCTTTTTGAGAAGTTATAGAGCGGAACTGAAAAAAATGTAGAATTAATACTCAAAATTATATTTTGATGTTTCTACTTCACCCTAAGATTCAACCTATCAAATATTCAGCATTTTTTTAAGAAAAAAAGAGGGGACAGTGGGAGAAAAAGAGAGAAGCATTTTTTATTTAGTTATGAGACCTTCATTCCTTGGACACTTCGTTGTATATGTGGTGCTGGGGTTTGAACTTGCGTACTCACACATGCCAGGCAAGCACCGTAACCGCCAAGCCTCTGCTCTAGCCCCAGCATTCTTATCTGTCAAACAGAAGCACTTCCACTTCTTTCAAATTTAGAGACCTATTTTGGGATTGTCTGCTTAACTTATTACGACCTGGTTGCTCTGGAATTGCACCTCATCCACAGGAGGCCATGGCAGATGCATTTGTAGAACATGGCCTGACTTTGGTGGCCAAATTGAAGCAGGAAGGCATGCCTCTGCACTATCCTGGGAATTTGGAAATGAGACAAATTGTCATTCAGCTGGGATAGTTTTTTGATCAGAAGAGAAATAAATAGGGGAGGTCGCTGGCCACGTTGGGTCCAATGAAGTATCTGCACAGAGAAAAACAGGAAGAGATGAAAAGTAGTACTCTCAGCCCCTCCTGGTCCTCCAGATTCAGGCTCCAGCCTTGGCTGAGGCTGAGCACCCTTCGGATTTCAGGAGATGGTGATGATGTTGATAATGAAGATGATAAAATGTCTTTTTCTCTTAAAGTTTGATATGGAGTTCTGTTATTTGCAATTAAAATGTTGACTAAACCATCATAGATGTGCTATGAGAATCAAATCATGTAATTATATAGAACAATATAAATGTTATATATCACATATTATCTAATATTATGTAATATGTGATATATAATATTTATGTACCTATTATCTATGATTATTATTAGCCGTGTAGACAGGTGCTACTCTACTCCTTTGGGTCAATTTCTAGACTAATGTTGAAGTAGGAAGTGAAGCTATGTGGAGGAAAGTAGTCCCCCAAATAGGAGATTGGCATAGTATAACATTTTTAAGCCAAATATTTAATGCTTTCTAAATATTTTTGCAAGTTATTTATAAAAATACAAAATCAGAATGGTCTGAGAAAATTAGTAAGGGTCCTAGGTCTTAATATAAAGGCAAACTAGTTAATAGAAATGAAATTAGTGATAAAGAAATGGAACAATAATAGTAAAGGATAATATATTATTTTATTTATCTGTGTCATAAAATTTGTTTTACATTAGTAGTTTCCAAATTACAGGTCAAGGATGCCTGGCGTAAAGTCATAGGTGGAGTGGACTTAAAGAAAAAGATCCTTAAATCCATATATGAACCAGGCATTATCCACAGATTCCCAAGCCCATTACTACCACACTGTATTACTTCCAGCATAAATATTATTAGGTTGAACAGTGTGATATTTCCATGTTTAGTCAAGAACACTAAGATGTTTATTAGCAGTCAGTTGGGAACCCTCAGATATTTTTGCCATTCAATCTCAGTATGTTTTAAATATTAACTTTAAAAAAATAAATTTAATTTAATTATTTTAGCAATATGTCATGATGCAGAGATTTAAAGTATAGCTACTGCTGAATCAAATGATGTTCTAGTCTGTTTCCTAAAAGTTAGAACTGGCAAAAAAAAAAGATTATTTTACAATAAAGATTTGCTTCATTGTAAAATATAATTCCATGACAGAAAGAGCAGGAAAGATGGAATGAAGCAGGGTTAAAAAGAAAGGTAAATACAATTAGCTGTCTGTCTACTTACATTCTACATCTTTCCATTGGATCAACTGTGGAGCCAACCTAAAAACCTTCAGAAAAAAAACTTTTGTCTGTATTGAACATGTACGGACCTTTTTCTTGTCATTGTTCTCCAAAGAATACAGAGTAACAACTATTAACGTAGCTTTTACATGGCATGAGGTAGTATAAGTGATCTGGAGATGATTTAAAGTATTATGAAAGGATGTGTACAGATTATATGCAGACACTACACCATTTTATATGAGACACTTGAACATTCTCAGATTTTTATATCTGTCAGGGTCCTGTAAACTTCTGAGCTGATCACAATTTACAATAAACACACACACTCACACACACACACACACACACACACACAGAGCAGTTTCCTTAGGAATATTCTTTTACAAACCCTCCCAAACAAGTTAATCCACTGGTTCACTCTCATTTCCAGTCTCTTGTTGGTTCAAAATCCAAACTTTCCAGGTTGAGTGATCTGTCCTGAGAATACTCCACTCTCATTACCTGAGTCTGGAAGTTCTGAGAGAAGCCAGACTGTCTGAGGGTTGGGTCTGACTGGTCTGTGTATGCTGAGGGTTCTGACACAGGAGGTGGGTTGCAGAGGGTGCTGGAGCCCAGTGCTCCCTCCATAGCTTGAAGATATAGGGCCAGAGTAGCAATTGCCTGGGTGCTGTGCTGGGCAAGCAGTGAGGGTCAAGAAGCGGTGTGAACCTAGCAAACCTGAGGAAGACCCTAAGCTAGATCTGGTACTGGAGAACCTGGGCTTTGTATAGAAGTGTTAAGAATGCCTGGTAATTAAAAAAAATTAAACATCACAGAAAAAAATGAATCTGTCTCATTAGTAGGTTGATTGTGATTTATATACTTCTTGTTTTAGGTGCCTTTAATACACATCATTCTTTTTTTTTTTATACCAGGGATTGAACCCAGGGGCACTTAACCACTGAGTTACTACCCCAGCCCCTTTCTATATTTTATTTTGAGACAGGGTTTTGCTTACTTGCTTAGGATTTTTGCAAAATTGCTGAGGCTGGCATTTGAATGTGTGATCCTCCTGCCTCAGCCTCCCGAGTCCCTGGGAATACAGTTGTGTGCTACCGTGCCCAGCTAGTTTCCATCATTCTTAATGAAACCACAATGTATTAACATTATACTTTCAGAAATAGGAGGAACCGCCAAACAATAGCAAATATAAAACATACTCTGTAAGAAGGAAAAATAGATTAGGAACCTTATTTGGGCAGGGTGCTGTGGCATACACCTGTAATCCCAGAGGCTTGGGAGGATGAGGTAGGAGGATCATAAATTCAAAGCCAGCCTCAGCAACTAAGTGAGGCCCTAAGCAACTTAGTGAGACACTGTCTCTAAATTAAAAAAAAAAAAAAAAATTAAAAAGGGATAGGGATGTTGCTCAGTGGTTAAGCACCAATGAGTTCAATCTCTGATACCAAAACCAAAACTACCATCACCACCAGCACCACCACCACCACCACCACCAACAACAACAACAAAACCCCCCAGAAAAACAAAACAAAAAAAACCCTTATGTGGTACAGAAAGTGAAGTATCATCATTTATAAATGTCCAGAACTCATCTCATTTGAAAAAGGAAGCTTGCTATTTTTAAACCCTTTCAGTGACTGTGATTTTGTTGGAAAGGCAGTACCTTTCGTGACACAGTGCCCCAAACACCACTGGTGGAAGAGATCTGAAGTACTCAGCTTTCAGAGGCATGTGAGCACATTTCTATTGTTGTTGGATGAGTCCCACTCCTGGGTTGGCCAGAACTGATCTTTCATAGTTGATGCATTCTGAATAGCCCGTAGCTCGAGGTGTTAGGATGTCAGCCAACACGAAAGAAATATAATCCTAGGACACGATGCATTGTTAATGTTTTCCTTCTCTTTAGATATATTTTCAAGAAAAGCGTAGGGATGAGAAAGTGGAGTGATGGGGGAGGAGACAGGAGGAAGGTGAGTGGAAGGCATTTTCCATCATCCCCTCTTCTGAGGTTCTCTCGCAGTGAGCAGCGCCACAATGGTTGCCCACAGTATTGTCCTTACTGGCCCACCCAAAAATATGAGGACAATTTCTTTAGGTAGAAAACAAATGACACTATGATGGGTTTTTTTTCTGCCTGAGTAAGGAGACAAATATAAATAGAACAGAACTACACTCTTTGAGAAAAATCTACCGTGTTCTTTTCTTTCTTACCTAAGATCTGCCATACAACACAGTTCTAGAGAGAAAGTTTCTCACACCGGGAGCATCAGGGTACCTGGAAACCTCATTTACTTAGCATATGCCTTTTTAAAAAATTATCAAGTTTTCTAGTTTTAATACTATCTGTTAACTTTAATTGCAATTCGCTGTGGATCTGGCTAGAATTCAATGGCAGAAGGGCTAAAATTTAATAACTAAATGTCAAAATAGAATTACATAAGGAATGTGCAAGCTTGATCAGTTTGCAATTGGCTCAAATTTTCATCTTATTGGTTTATAGTCTCTTATTTGTGTATTAAAGTTTAGAGAAGAATCGTTTTTGAAAATCTGTAAGGAGAAAAATAAAACTAGTTTCCAATATTCTTTAGTGATTCAAGAAGGCACAGCATGATTTTTTTTCAGTTCATAGTAAAAACTTGGACAGTAAGTTTTTTCCCCTGTAAGATTCACTTCAGAATCATACTACTTAGTAGGAAATGGAAATGGTCAGAATGCACACAGGGTAGAGAAAAAGACTAAAATACGAGTATCTGACTGTCATTTGTTGATCAGTACTGACAAAAATTAAGAGGTAGGAAAAACATGAGTAAAAGTCCTAGAGTTTTTATAAATACTGTTAAGCCCTTAGAATCATTTCACTAAAGTCAAATCCTTTTTTTTTTTTTTCAAAGACTTGATGCCTGGCCAGTGGTGGACAATCTGAAAGAGAACAGAAGGCATCCAGCTCTGTTACTGTCCTGAAGTCAAGAAATACATAGGAAATAACTAGTGACCCTTTCAAGGTGCATTAGTCAGCCTTTCATCATTGTGACCAAAACACCTGACATGAACAACTTAGAGAAGGAAAAATTTATTCTAGCTCAAGGTGTCAGAGGTTCAGTCCACAGAGGGCCAACAACATTGCTCTGGGTCAAGGTAAGGCAGACATCATGGCAGAAGGGTGTGGTTGAAGAGCACTACTCCATTTATGGCAGCCAAGAAGCAGAGGGAGTGAGAGAAGGAAGGGCCACAGGGAAAATGCACCCTTCTAGGGCATCTCCCAGTGACCCAGCTCCTACAGTCTTGCTCCACCTTCCTACAGTTATCACCCAATCCATTCAAACTAAGATGAGCTGTTGGGCTACAGCTCTCACAAGGCAATCATTTCACCTCTGACACTCCTGCATTAACAGAGGAGCTTTGGGGGAATCCTCACGTCCTTAACTCTAGGAAAAAGTTGCAATATTCTTCCACCTTCCCAAAGCAGTTCACACTTTCCCAAGACTCACTTAATAGCAACCCTGTTGCTATACATTTGATGGATCAAATGTATTTTCTTTACTTTAAAGATAATTAAATCAAAATTCCAAGAGAATACTTAACTTCCTTAAGGTATACCAGAATTGCATGGTGTGCAGGGACTTAGCCATGTTGAAGGTAACATATTTTTCAGTATGGGACTCTTATAGTAATGGACACAGACATTATGAGCCACAGGGGAGGACGTGACCACTTAGACAAATATGCCCACATGAAATAGGGGGTAGGAGCTAATGGCTGCTATTTGTGAATCCTCCTGAATGAGTTGTTTTCTCTTTTGAAGCTGGAGCTACTCAGTTGGTGTGCCGAAGCTCTGGAATGTCTGTTACTAATGCAGCTCAATTTACAATAGCAAAATTATGGAATCAACCCAGGTGCCTGTCCTTGGATGAATGGATCTAGAAGCTGTGGCATGTATATGCACACAAACATACATACATACAATGGAGTTCTACTCAGCTATTAGAAACAATGATGTTACGGCATTCGAAGGTCAATCGATGGCAATGGAGGAAATCATGCTGAGTGAAATTAGTCAAACCCAGAGACTCACAGGTGAAATGTTTTCCCTCATTTGTGGAAGCTAGAGCAAAACCCAGGCTTGGGTGAAAGGAAGTCAAGCTCATGTACTAGACTCACCAAAGTCAAAACAACCCATCATCTGGGGGAAACATAAGATATGTAGAGGGGAGAGAGGGATGAGGATAGAGGGAAGGGAGAGGGAGGGATGACACGGAGGGATCTGGGGGGATCAACAATGTAGCTTAATCTTTACTCCCCCGAGAAGCCAAACAATACTTATGCAATCATTTAATTCTAGAAAATTCATAATCATATATATATATATATATATATGACATTTATATCTGTTATGGGGAAATTTAGAAGAGTCAGGAGACTGGGGTGTGGGTGATGTGGGGGGAGTAATTCTGGATTAGGATCAGGGGCATATCATATTGTTACTACATATGCATTTATGATTGTACAACAACACGGCTCCTCAATAAAATTTTAAAAAGACAGTCATGAAAATAGAAACAGACAATGTGCATACATAAGCATGTGTACATGTGTTTACATGTATATGCATAAATTCAGTAAGTCCATACATTTTATTGCTTTATCAATCATCTACATTGTGCCAGACATTATTCTAGGTGCCAGGACTAAAGCATTGAGCAGCAATAGAATAAATAATAATAAAGTAAATGCATAAAAACTTCACAAAAAGATACAACTTTTACATTTCTGGCAAAAATGTTTCAAATTGTAATTTTAAAAAAGTCAAGATATTTATGTATCACGGGTGAGAACATAAAGTAGTACAAACTTCTTGGAGAACATTTTGATACTATATTTAAAAACATTAAAAATGTGTGTAGCTATAGAGCTAGCAATTCAACTTCTAGGAATCTATCCTGAGGACAAGAATTCACTCAAGATTTAACTTCCAGGAAGTTTATTATAGCATTGCTGATGTTGTAAACTTAACTTTCCAATAATAATAATAATAAAAATAATGAAAATAAGAGGGACCACATTATACTTACTGTGTATTGACATTATTCTTAGTGTCCTACATATATTAATGCATTAAATAATTGCAGGGATCCCAAACAGTAAGAACTGCTATTATTCTTGATGAGGAAACTACAGCATTGGGAAGTGACTTACCCAGAGATATGAAAGAGGACCAAGATCTCATGCAGATAGCCTGTCTCCAAAAGATTATTTATTAACCAGTATGCTTAATTCTGTTATGTTCATAACATGAAATTCTAACCTAATTCTAATTAAATACCATGTTAGGAAAAGATCCAGAAAGTCATGCATTAGAGTGTTCATAATAGTTCTCTTGGCATGTGAAGCTGTCAGTAGTCTTTCTCTCTCATTTAATTTCTAAAATAATTGTTGGATATGTCTATAATATTTTTGAAATTTTAAACAAAATGTGTTTTAAAGAAGAAAAAGAGCCAAGAAAATTTTTGTATTACATTAGCAACAGCTCAAGCTGGGCTGCTCCTCTGGCCTGCTGTGTGATGGGTCACCCTGGGTATCCACAACTCAACTGTAAGAGGTGCATCCTAATTTAAAACACTCCAAATACTCATTCTTTTTCATGTAAGCCACATACTTTGTTACAATGTGATAAGTAGGAACGAGTGTCTTAAAGTAAAACTAAGAGGACAAATTAAGATGGTTAATACTCCCCCACCGAGGAAGAAGATGGAATGGAAACTGGAGATTCTCATCACTCCTCGGTTTTTCATGTTGGACCTTTAGAGCAGCAACCCTATGGGCCATTCTGAGGTTCCAGTCACCGCACACTGGAGGCACTACCTGCAAGCTCTGTTTGCTTCTGAAGTTCTTTCTTTATTCAACTCTAGAAGTGATAAAAATGCTAATCTCCTTCATGGTATCCATGTCATATGGACATATGGGAATAAATGACAGTCTCAAGGAGACATGGGTGAAAGCTCTAAACCAACCATATGCTCCACCCCTTTAAGAGTAGGACCCTCAGAATACAGTGTGTTCATCCACATTACTGCTGAACACTACCAAAAGTGCTACACATGGATCACAGCAGCTAGAGGCTTCCAAGTCTCCGAGGTTCATTTTTGCCTTCAAGACTAGTTTATCTAGAATGACCAAAGCGTGATATTGCTCTCTCAAAAGCGATAAGTCTGAAAAAAATTGTAAATGGAGCACAGATGTAAATGACTGAAATTGCATGAAAAGCTTACAATTTGGGGACCAATGTTGTAGACTCTGAGTTGTGTTTATGGTCTGTGTCATTTTACAAACTAGAAGTCGTGAAAAACAAAGTTCAGAGAAACTAACTAAGTTTACCATCAACACAATTTGTATGTGCTAATTTATTCAATACACAAGTAAGGTACATAAAGATAGCAAAGGTTGATTCTTACTATCTATCCTCTCTACCCAATCCCCACCTCAAACAATAACAAAGGAAAATTGAGTGTATTTTGAAGAAATGAGAGCACAGCTGGTTTGAACTTAGTGCTACCTCCTGAATCTGACCACCCATGAGAAGAAGTTATCATCGTGTGGAGACATGCCAGACTGTTCAAATTGTAGACATGGCACTCTCTACTTTGCCATTGGAGAGGGCAAATTCTCTATTAATCTTGAAAACAAAAATAGTCAACCATGACTTTTCTACAAACATCTCTGTCTATTCTACGACCAAACTACTACTTAGAGGGTCACAGCAATCATTACTGCATCAATGCAGAGTTAAATGATTTCCAAGGAAATCAGTGGTCACAGGAAAGCCACTCCTTGATTCTGACAGACAACCTTGACTTTGCATGCATTGGAGCCACCTTCCAAGCAGGATTATTCTGGGAAGAGGTGGAGATATGCTGCAGTTTCACTTTGCTCATTGGAATTCCAAATATGGAAGTTCGGCAAAGCTGTGTGTGCTAATCAGCTTTCCATTACTGTAATAAATACCTGAGATAAACCAACTTGGAAAATGGAAAGGTTTATTTTGGCTCATAGTTTTGGAAGTTTCAGTCCACTACCCATTGGTCCCTTTGCTCTGGACCTGTGGCAGCAGAGAGTATCATGGAGAGAGTACACTGTGGAAAAAGCCCAATCATCTCTGGAGCAGGTGAGAAAGAGAGGAGAAAAGACCGTGGTCCCACATTTCCCTTTGAGAGCATACCCAAATGACCTAAAGCCTCACATCAGGCCCCACCTCCTAAAGTTTCCACCACCTCCCCACAGGACCATGGGATGGGGATCAAGACTTGTGTGCTGTGAACACATGCCTCAACTAGACCTTCAGAAAATCATTACCATTGATCAAGTGGTGAAATCCCTAAATTCACCACCCTGGGGGTTTATGATTCTCTTTCATGAAATCTGAGTATTAGATATATCCAGACCCAAATGTGATTGGGGTTGTGTTTAGTAAACCTTCAATGTCAGAAATAGATGGGTGTCCAAAATCAGTAAGCAAGGTGAACTTCAGGGACTACTAGAAAGCAAGTGGGATCCTCTTAATGATTGAAAATAGGTAGATTTGGGTGAATTTTAGGGTCATCCCCGAGCTGGGGTGCTTGAGCGGATGCATGTGCTCTAGTGAGTTATGTGCTCTAGTGAAGCACGCATCAGCACTGGCCATCGCACTAGCAATATTTGGTCTTGCTTTCTGCTCCCTTCATCGGTACACTAGAATACTTACCAATAAGGTTTGAAAGGCTCTAGACAAAGCACAGCATTCTTGCCATGCTTGATAAACCTGGTGCTTTGGCTATGTAGTCCTTTTCTTATGATAGAGATTACAATTAAATGGTAAAGGACTATGAGCAGATATGAGTGATGATGCTTCCTTCAGAGGATGTAAGCTCACGAGTACCCCAGTTGTTCACTCAAATGCTATTTTTAGGGCTGGAGCGTTGGCTCAGAGGTTACAGTGCTTGCCCAGCATGCGCGATTAGGCGGATTCAAACCCCAGCACCACGTACACAATGAAGTCTCGGAGCAATGAAGGCCACATGAAAAACTGAATAAAATTGATTCTCTCTTTCTCTCATTTTCCCTCTCTCTTAAAAATGCTATTTTTAAAGCAGGATGTTCAATAAAAAATATCTAACTAAAATAAATTGTGCTATGCAAGGAGAATTATGTAAAATTACTAGCAATGATCCCAAGATCAGAGAAATTATATCATAAATTTAAAATTCTAAAAAATTTTATCTAATGTCAACCTAATTAAGAATGATCCTGTTTAATTCAGTGTGCTTTGAATTTCAGAGGTACATACAAAATATTTTTGTAAAATGGTGCTGCAGTTTGATAGAGGAAATACTTCCTTTTAGAGAAGATATCAATAACAACTATTATATTTTAGGTAAAGTCTTTAGTAGTAAGAAGAAAATTATAAAAATAAAGAAAAATTAATCCAAATGAGGTAAAACTTGATGAGCAACATATAAATTGTTTTGTGTTGGAAACTATGTATTAAAAATAGAAAATTACGATACCTATACTTTTAGATCGTTGGCTCAAATAGCTTTGAAATGCTCAAAACATTGCAAAATAAGTGACACATAAGATACAAATACTGTATAGGTATAGTATTGTGTAGGAACTATTGAAAATATAACAAACAATAAAAAATACATGAATTTGACACCTATAGGTTTATAGCTAACATGATCTGATTCACAAGTCCAGGTTCAACTAGGTAGGCAAATTTTTCCTCTGAGCAGGAAGCTCAGTTTCTCTTGCTTCCGAATGCCAGATGAACAACTAAAGCTTCGCCCACTCTTGCTGAGTGCTGTCATTATTAAAGACTCTTTCTTCATTGATTGCCAGAGGCTTGTCCTTTTGCGGCAATGTTGTAAGCATGAGGCACCGTGGGAACCAGTACTTCCCAAATCGTTTTAGAATATCATGGGCATTACTGTAACAGAGCAAAGTTTTCCTACTGTCCTGGTGAATTGTTAATTCCATCCCTTTCCTATTTAAAGGTGTCATACTTAGGGGAAAAAAATCATGTAATCACCTTAGGTTTATGGCCACTTCACTATTGACTCACACTGAAGCTATTTCCCCTCCCCGCAAGTTATACTAACTCAAATAGATAGTTTCTGAAGCTTTGAGTAGGATGAAATCAGCTCTACTGGTGAGTCCTTATATTATACATGTGGTTTGGCCTGTATCTCAGACCTAGACTTCTTCCTTAGCATAATATTATTTTGGAGATCACTGCTGCCCTTATTTCAGTGAATTCTGGTGATCTGGATCTGCCCAAATGAATATCCTTGACTTGAGGAACCTGGTTTGGAGACTCCACCATAGAGGCCTCTGGACTCATTTAGAAATGGATCTACCATATCCCCCATGATTAACTTCTCACGCCAACTTTTTCATAAAATGTACCCGTATTGAACAAGTCCCCATAGATGTTGCATTAGCAAATGCTCAAATGAACAATAGCAAATGCTTCACAGGACAATAAAGTATCAGTTTTTCTCATTTAAAACAATATATTACATAATAATAAAGACAAATAATTCAATTTAAAAATTGGCACAAGATTTGAATAAACATTTCTACAAAGACAATGTGTAAATAGCTAATAAATACATCAAAAGATGCTCTACACCATCAGTCATAAGTTCAAAACAAAACTACAGTGAGCTATTCCTCATACTCATCAAGATAACTGTAATATAAAAACAGACAATAAAAAGTGTTGCGGAGGATATGGAGAAATTGGAACTCTCATACGTTGCTGGTGTTGTAAAATGTTGTAGATATTGCAGACAGTATAGAAAACAGTTTGGCAGTTTCTCAAAAAGTTGAGCGTAGAGTTACCCTAAGGCCCAGCAATTCCACATGTAGGTATATACTCAAGGGAAGTGAATGAATTTGTTCACATAAAAACATGTACACAAATGTTCATAAGTTATTCATAAGAGCCCCAAAGTGGAAATGATCTAAATGTCTATTGACTGATGAGTACATAAATAAAATATGGTATATTCACATAGCAGACTATCATTCAGCCATAAATATGAAGAATAAAGTACTGATAATGCCAGAACATGGATGAACCTTGAAAACATTGTGCTAAGTGAAAGAGGAGAGATGTTTCAGTCAGCTTCTGTGACTAAAAGACCTGACAAGAACAATTTTAGAGGAGGAAAAGTTTATTTGGGGACACACAGTTTCAGAGGTCTTAGTCCATTCCTCAAGCTGCAGGCAGAACATCGTGGCAGAAGGATGTGATGAAGGCATGGTACCCAGGAAGCAAATAGACTTCACTTGCAGAATATATACATACCCTAAAGTCACCCCTGCCATGACCCACCTCCTCCAGTCACACCCTACCTGACTTCACCTAGTTAATCCCTATCAGGGGATGGAATCACTGATTGGGTTAAGGCTCTCTTAACCCAATCATTTCACCTCTAAATGCTTTTGCATTGTCTCACACCTGAGCTTTTGGGGAACATCTGGTATCTAAATCATAATAACAGACACAAGCAAATATAAATTGCTTCCATTTATATAAAATATCCAGAACAGGCAATTCTATAGGCTTAGTTGTTTCCAGGGATTGGGGAAGGGGGAAATTTAAAGTGATTAAGACGTTTTATTTCTTTGTGGGGAGGATTGGTGACAATGTTCTGGAATTGTTAACCATGGCTGCATAACTCTGAACTGAAAACCACTGAATCATACACTTTAATAAAGGTTAATTTTATGATTATGTGAACTATATCTCAAAACTCCAGTATATCATGCTGTATTAAGTCATTGGGTAATTTGGTTTTAGCTGAAGGCTGAACCAAGGTGTTGTTATATGGACTTAATTTTGTTAATGAATTTTTGGGGGTGAGATTACATCTGGAACAAGAGAATGAGAGAAAGTTCCACATAAGGGATCTCTAGTTTGCTGAATGTTCCTTTACACTGCTCCCCACCCATGCGCGCGTGCACGGGCACACACACACACACACATTTACATACCATACGATATGTATTTTGGGTTGTATTGCATCACACTTTTAAAGTAATTACTTCTTTTCAGATTATTCTGTCCATTTCCTTTAAAAGATACAAAAAAGAAGTTCACAAAGTAGGTCAATCTTAAGGATTTCCACCATATGGTGAAGTTCCTAGGACTTAAAACATGATGACATTCACAAAAATGGATTTGTACGTAAACTAAGAAACAGGTGACAAAAGGCCAGCATTATATTAATCCGCATTCTGAAGGCTTTAACAAATGGGCAGCTCCAGGCCAACATCCGGATATCAGATAGCAAAAATCTTCACAAAAGTTCTGAATTTATGGCTTCTTTAAACAAACTACAAGACCTAGCAATGCTAATCCTATTTTAGTCCAAGAAAACAATAGACTAGAAGGAAGAGGTGGCTGCTTCTTTTGGATGGGGTAGTCGATCTCTTTATCTTTACTTTCCTATAATCCCTGTCCCTCCCTCTCCCCCTCCCTCTTGGGTGGTGCTAGGGATCCTCATTCTCTATTGTGTCAAACACTCAGCTCCATGTCTTTTACATCAATTCCTTGCAGCACATAAATTTCTGACTCCTTTTGATAATTTTAGCATATTGGAATTATTTATATATTCTTTCCTTCCCCTCTCCCCGTTTAACTTTTCTCCCTTCCCTCTCTTCTTATGTCTTTCCTCTCCTTCTTCCTTGGTTCCCCCGACCCGCCCCTCTCTCTTTACACAGGCAAACTCACTCTTGTCACCTATTAGCTGAAATCCAGAGAACAGTTGGATATGGTCTCATTAATGCCTTGTTTTTCAGTCATTGTAGCCTGACTTGGGTACTGTGGCCATACAAACGCTCTCCAGCACAGTTCCCCAGGCAGATCAGTGAGATTCTTCCATTATTCTTTCTTATATTAAAATCCTTAAGGCTTTTATTATAATGGTGGCTATAAAGACATCTCCATTTCCTCTCCCACTTTAAATCAATCACCGTAATGACTTGCTCTGTCACAGTAGCCAAGTAGAAGCACACAGTAGAGACTGAGAGTTGAGAGTGCCAGTGAGTTTAAGAATATTGGGTAATTTTCAAAGAGAAGGATGGGCTTCATCTTCTTTAAGACATACATTTTTCACATCATCTACTTCAGTAAGATGGAGGCACCTAAACTGGAATGTAATACCATCGTGTATTCAGTCCCCTTCCAGCAGCTCTGGGACTGACCTTGCTGTGAAGGGTGCTTACTGAGGGGTATGTTGAGATGAACACCCACGCAAGGGAAAGGTAAAGCCGTGCTGTAGGCCCAGGACAGCTGCGGCCTACCCCCATGGGAGCTCTGGAATGAGAATGGTCCTTTAGAGTTGTCTCTCATTAGGCCAAGATGGAAGGTCTTTATACTTCTATATCAATAAGTCATTAGCTGTCAGGTTTCCCAGGAAAAGGTGTGACTTTGGGTGAGGAGACTTTCTGCAGTTGACATAGTTCCTAAAGGAAATGACAGCTGTAGGCATCTGCTGACCCATCCCCCAGCAGCTGGGGCAATAGTTCCTTCACTGAAGAGGGACGTGGGCGGTACACCGTAGTCACTGCCGCAAATCACACGGAAAAGAGATGTCAATTTCAAGCAATAATTATAGGTAGCTTATGCACATAGTAGGCATTTGGATGGAGCTGATTTCATTTTGTTTTCAATCACTTGATGATTGAATTTCACCTTTCTCTCTCCTTATTTTTAAGCTGGGAATGGAAAGTGCAAGCCAGTGTAGACAGGAATGCCAACAACATATACGTCAACTCTTTGGAAATCATAATTAGCATGTCCAGGAATCCTCTCACCTAAATACCAACACCCTTATTAAGACTGGGAAGAACACAAAATGAAGCCAACAAAAGCTTCCCTGGGAATATCCCTGATCTCAGGAAGCACAGGCTCTTTAAGGATGTGTCTCAATCCTGAGCCATCTGCTTCGGGTGTTCAGGAACTGAGCAACAGCTTCTCTGAATCCAGCCCGGGCTCAGTGATGCACAAAATCTCCATGTGCTGAGTGAGCAAGGACCACCTACCTCTTTGCTCTTTGTATCTCTTTCTTCCTTTCCTTTTTCTCTGGGATTCTCCCAACTGTATTATAGTATTTTTGTTGTAATTGGAAAAATAAAATAATAATTCAGAAATTGTGATTTATGTAATCTCCTGCATATATTTTTCAAATTTCCATAGAGAATCCCGAACGAAGTCACTGTTACTCTTCTTTATGCTTCATTTGAAATGATCTACATAAAAATCCTCTCTGATAGTAATTTTTGTCATTCAAAAACTGACATATTTTGTTTCAAAATAGTTCCACAATCTTTGTCTACATAACTCAATACAGTGCCTTCACAAATATCAAGTTTTTTACGAAAGGCTTTCCTCCTATTTTATAAACACTAAAAATGTATATATGAGTAAAAAAAATTTATGCTATAATTTGAAGTATTAGTAAACTTTCTTAAATTTTATTTCGAATATATTCTAGACATTGTTAGGCTCACCATATATGTATCACTTAAAATAGCACCCAAAAAAGATTTGTAATAAATTCAAAAAATACCTACAGCATAGGAAGAACTTAGAGCATAAATTTAAGCCAGATAATCTGCTTTTCTGTCTTCTCTGCAGAAGACTTTGCTCAGAATCATTTTTTTCACTTTACTTTCTTATGTGTCAAGTTTATGTGTCTTTGTTTTCAGTTCAAGTGCTGCTGCTATTTCAGAAAAATAATCTTAAACAGGAGAAAATCTATTTTCCTACAATATCCATTCTGTATAAAAATTCATTTATATTTCTATCAACTCTCTAATCTAGACTAATGAAAGTTCATTAATCCACAGCCTGTTCTTAGTTAAAATATTTCAGAAACAAAAAATAATAAATCAATTAAGAATATGCATTCCTCTATGTACTTAAAACATTTGTAAATACTGACAAAGTATGCTTAACAGTTTTATTCACTATAGATTTACTTCTATTCATCTACACATATAGTTGTATTAATCATAAGCATGTCAAGTCAAGGAGAAAAAACCGAAATATGGAATAGATACAGATAAAGAGTACCAATGAAAACTTGCATGCCCTAAGGACACTGGTGGATGAGTTTTGTTTAAATTTTTGACTTGGACTTGTTAGTGGACTTGATTGTAGGGGGCATGGAAAAATTGTTAGAATTTGTTTATTCCTAAACTGTTTAGGAATAGAGAAAGTGAATAACAAATAGAAATCACTCACTTATTCAGTTTTACCATGTTCAAAAGACAACATTAAAAACATGCTATTCTATTGCATCTGCTAAGTTAGAAAAACATTTCTCCACCAAATGTTGCAGGGCTATATCTCAGTCTTTCCCCTTTTATGCATGCAGGGGAAATGCCAGGCAAATTGGGGGAAAGAGGATCCTACCCTTCACAATCACCATTTGCAGAGGGAAGATGAAGGAAAGAGAGGAAAGATTTATCTACGATCATGCTTTTACTCTACCAAATCACCGAGAAAATATTTCATTTCCAGGAACACTGACATAAAAAGAGAGCAAACTCATATATTGCTGATGACTCAGTGCTGGCAGTGAATCCTACAAAGGATTTTTCTAACAGTGAATCATGTGGTAATGTCATGTTAGGTGGCAAACCATATAATTGCCTTAGTAATTTGCAGTTCCAGTGGTCAGCTTATACTTCACAGGTGTGAGATGCATGAGACACACTTCATGTTATCCCATAACATTTTCAGTTTGCTTTTTCCATAAAATCTGAATGGGTTTCTCTGTCTCCTGAATCTTAGAAATGGGTAAAATAAGCCTACTCCTTGTATAGTACTTTGTTTTTCCTCAGTCTCTTATTGTACATCTGGGTTTCATAGTTTCTTTTTCTCTTCTTCAGAAAACATTTCAAACAATAAATTAAGATTGTATTTATTTTTTGAGGCACTTTCTGAACACCTGCCCCACATCTAAGTTTGTGTTTGAAGCCCTGTTAGATGCTGTGAGAAATTTGATATAATTAAAAGTTAAGTTTCCCATGGGGTCACTGGTGGCCCACAAAGATTTTTCTGTGACGATTTGAAAAGCACCCTCTTACTCTGACTGCAGCTCTGTACTAGGGCACAAGACGTACAGAACAAATTACTGTCCCTGCTTAGTCCTCAGCTTGATGTCATCCATAAATGTGACGGGATCAGTAAGACATGGGTCTTGGCTTCTAACTTCCTTTAAGGAGACTTCTAAAAGTTGAGGAGATAGGTAGATAGGATGCAGCTAGAAAATTAACTATTTAGTATATAACTGAATATGGGATAATGTGATACGAACCCTGAGAAGATATAACCGTGGAAAGGAAGAACATGTTTTTACTCTAAAAAAAGAACTTGATTTCACTTAAAAACACGTGAATCCACTGAGTCTTGCTGAGTGTGCTTTGAGATTATACTGGTGCTATGGCTTGTATGTGGTTGTCCCCCAAGGTTTATGTGCTGGAGGCTTGGTCCCCGGGTGATGGTGTGGAGGTGGCAGAATCACTTGGATATGGGGCCTAGGGAGAGGTAATTAGGTCTCCAAGGCACTACCCTTGGAAGGGATTAATGTTGGTTTCAAGAAGTGGGTTCATGCTCCTGAGAGTTGGTTGATATAAAATGAGACTGCCCTATATTTTCAAGCTCTTTTTCATATGACCATTTCTATTTCTCTGCCATGTTGTGATGAAGCCAAGATGCTCTCACCAGGATGGCAGTGCTATGCAGTTTGGACCTTCCAGTCACTAGAATCATGAGGTGAATCAATCTTTTTTCTTCTTATGTTACCCAGTGTCAGGTATTTTGTTACAGCAACATGGAACAGATTAAGACACCTGACTATCATTTGTTGAGAAGCAGAGGCACAGGGTCCCCTTTCAAAAGTATATTAGCTCCTGTAGTTCGCATAGTGCCTAAAGGAGGAGGAGGGGGCTTTCCAAATGACTATAATAGATTTTCCACCATAATTTGACAAGTAGAGATTTAAATCAGCTTTAGTGTAATCTGAGCAAATAAAGAAGAGTTTCAGGTATATGCTAACTATTTACCAAATATTCCTTATGAAGAAACTACTTGTCATGCCATCTTGACTTTACACATGAGGACACTGAAGCTTAAGAATTCAGTAACTTGTCCAAGGTCACCAGCTGGTAAACAGCAGAGTATGAACTGAAACTGAAAATATGCCACAAGTGTCACCGCCTGGCCACATTGCCTGGCCTTACCATATCTGACTCCACAGGTCTGACACTTTGCAGCAAGCTAACAGGCCAGCAAGCACTTTCATGAAGCAGCGGTTCCAACAAAATCAGAAGGAGTTATTGTTAAAATGTTGCTGTTACAGACCAAGGGAAAATAGCAATATAAGTCAATCATGTGCTTGCTATTTCTTGCTTGGGACAGATAATAAATCACATTTAGTTGTGGCGTATAATGGAAGATAAGCCTGTGCACATTTGACAAATGCATGCAGCCCTTTTGGGAGATAATGTTTTTCAACACATGCTGATAATGCAATGGGTAAGAACGACTCAAATGTTTTTTGAAAGCTATTAAAAGTTTCCCTGGTCCTATGTGTTAACTGATGATGTTTTATTAGGTGTTTAGTTTATGTGTTCTTCATGTGTCTTTTCCATTCATCCCCTTTTACATGGGTCTAGGAGAATAGACAGCAATTGTCTGTTAACCTTGAAGCCTGAGAAACCTGCACAAGAACCAATGGGAGGTGGCACTCAGCCGGAATGGAAGGAGCTTGCTGGTGTAGGTAGATGGAGGCTCTGGGTCATGAACCTACCAAGTTCTTCTACCACCCAAGGCAGCAGAAGGCTTCCCAGATGATTAATGTCAAATTCACACCAAGGTTTTGCAGATGTGGATTCAGATCAGTTTCAGTTAAATTTGAGAGAATAAGGAGAATGAAACGTAAAATAGGAAGAGTGGTCACATAGTTTATCATCCAAGCTGAGAAATATAAGGGGATTCTGTCACCATACACTTGAACTCTATCAGTCTCAGGCTAGCCGGGTCGCACAGCTCACAACTACCACATTTGTGGTTGATTTTCTTTGTGCTATATTTAAGAGCTCAGTAGTGCATCCATTCCCAATGAAAGAACATAGTAGCTGTTTCATTGTATTTATAATCTTTAAAATAATTCCATGAGCATCAACCACCATAGAGCACAACAGAAAGGTTATTTCTTTCTTGCTGGACCATTCTTTATGAAAAATTTTATGTGAAGTTTACCAAAAGACTTTAGTCTATGTTGTGAAATATTATCTAAGATTTGGGTCAGAAATTCAAAGATGAGACAAGCTAATCGAGGAAAGTGAGTGTAATATATATCTCTCCCAAATGAATTCCCCATGGTAGACCGATTAAATGAACACCCCTAGCTGAGTCTTCAAAGTCCTTGATAAAGTATCTAAGTAATCCTCTTCCTGCTTCCCTGCATTCTCTAACCCTCTGTCCTAACCCCACCACACTTAACTTAACCTGTCTTTTGTTCTCCAAAATATCATATACATTACCTTTGAACTTTTAATCAACAGAGCTGCTGGGTTGCCCTTCACCCTCAAGCATCATCTTTCTATGTCTAGCAAAACACAATACTTTGTTCTATATGTCTAGCAAAACACAATACTTTGTTTTAGTTCCAGTTCAAATGACCAAATTCTTTTGGGAGGATTATCATTCCCCTCCCAGAGGGGAGATGATATGCGTCCTTTGTTATTTATCATAGGTTATCATCTCTCTAAACAGTGACCATGTAATTTATCATTTGTATTAGTCAGATTTCCAATGCTGCAAACATATACCTGAGATGAATCCTCTTAAAAGGAGAAAAGGTTTATCTTGGCTCCTTGTTTCTGAGATTTTAGTCATTGATCACTTGGACCCAGTTGCTTTGGGTTTTTGGTGGCACAGTCCATCATGTAGGAAGCACATGGCAGAAGAAGCCAAAATCCAAGAGAGAGGAAAGGCCAGGCATTCAATATTTCCATCAAAGGCTCACACCAAGGTCCTAACATCCTTCTACCTGGCACCACCTCCTAACGGTTCCTTAGTGCTCATAGTGCCATAGGCTGGGGACCAAGCCTTTAGCACATGGGCCTTTGGGAGACAGTCAAGATCCAAACTATAGCATCAACCAATCCAGGACACTTTTGAAAGTGAAATATTGTGCTAAAATAATTATCAGGTGTTAATTCATCTTTAACAGGTGTAAAACAAGACTTTTCTGGATAAAGTGGATCTACCAACAACCAATTAGTTTTTAGATATGTGTTTCTAAAAGGTAAATGTATTGGTCAGGATAGGTCAGGATTTTGGACACCAGATGTCCAACATGAGTCAGTAGGAAGATCTAATCCATATAATTACTGGGAATTCCAATGGGTGGAGACTCTATTGCTGTGGCACTGAACCATGTAGAACAGTCGTGTGTGTGTGTGTGTGTGTGTGTGTGTGTGTGTGTGTTACTGGGGAGTCAATCCAAAGATGCTCTATAACTGAGTTACACCCCCATTCCTTTTTATTTTTATTCTTTTTTTAAATTTTGAGACAGCATCTCATTAATTTACCAAGCCTGGCCTCAAACTTGTGATCCTTCTGCCTCCACCCCCTAGTAGCTTGGATTACATCACACCTCGCTAGAACAGCCTTCTTGATTGTCAAAGAAGGGGAAGTAAAATAAGTAGTATAATCCATCAGATTTTCTGTGCTTTGATCACTCACCTACAGATTATTGACAGAACTAGCTATATGGCCTTGCTTAGCTCCAAGGGGCTGAGAAACACAGGAGAGCACATAAGATGTTTATTGGGCACCACTATGTCTGTCCAAGTAAAAATTTTTTGAGGGCTATGTTTTCATATATGTGTATCTCCAGAGGGTCTCCCATGTGTGCTGTTCATGGAAAACACTCCATAAACATTCAGCCCATTAACTGTCAAATCCTTTGATTCAATGCATTGCCTCCCTTTTGCATATCATTTGCCTACCTTTAGAGAAATGTGGCTTTTTAAAAGCCATATTTCTGTCTGGAAAGCTTACCTCTATATGTCAGAAACAAATGTTTAAAAAATACAACTGGGAATGAAGATGAGGAAAAGGTGGGAACTGTTTTTCACCGTAGATACTGCCTCCATAAACACATGGCGGCTCTTCTCTCTGCCAAAACATCTGTCTGCCTTTGTGTAGACATGGCATCTCTGATGTGATCTACATTTAAAAGTATGTTATTACACATTGATCTATGACTAAAGGTTGCATGTGGAATCCTGTAAAATATACTGATGGCTTTATCACTGGGAGGCAGGGCTTAAAATTCACTTGAGCAACCCTCATGCTGAGTCTTTGCTGAGTCTTTGAGATGGGGCACATAACTGGAGTTGGAATCATGGACTTGCTGTGTACACATAGGAGCAGGCATTTGAGTATCCCTTGTGCATCTAACAGCGAGGGGCCCTCCTCTGTGTCTGCCTCTGGATGGGACTGCCATAGGACGTGGAAAAGAATGAGGGAAGAAACAATGTTTGATACTGTTGACAGTTCTTAACACCTTGAAATTTGAGTTTATTTTCCTCTTTTCTTCTGTGACCCTAATGCCTTCCTGCTTTTCCTCTTACCTTTCTAACCACTTTAGTCTCCTTTCCTTCCCTGGCTCCTCCTCCACCAGCTGCCCATTTAATATACATTGTCCCCAAGAAAAGGTCTTCAACTTGCATGGCTTCATGTGTCACCTGTCTGCAACATGTCTGTTCTATATTGGCAAGCAACGAATGTAGAATTCTAGTTTCCCAAGGCACAGTGTCTAGGAAATACTAGCATCCATTTCAAAAGGTATAAATCCCAGCTTTGGCATTATCCCCCAAATGAATCCTGGGGAGAATTATTTAACTTCTCTGAACTTTTTCTTTTATATAAAATGAAAATGATATGAATTTCCCTGCTTACTGTTACAGAGCTATTATGAAAGTAAAATGTGGAAATGATGAGAAAAGAATTTAGTATATAGTACTATAAAAAATTAAATAGTAATGAGAAAAGTAAATCTAAAGCTGTAATCCTGATTACTCTCCTCAAACACCAGTTCTGAATTTCCCTGTCTTTGCCAGGTATCCGGATCCATGGAGCTATCTTTTAAGCACCTCAAATTCAACATTCACAGATAAGTTCTCTCTCCCTTCCCCATGGTATTTGCTTGCCCCTTGTCATCTGTTACCATCCACCCATTCTTCTTAACTGGGAGTCTCATGGCATCTGGCTCATTACTAGCCTAACCCAATCAATTTACCCACCTTGTTGATTCTTTCTCTAACATGCTCTTGAGTCCACCCACCTCTCTGTTCATATCCCTACTACTCATCTGTCCCATTCATATCCTGATCATTTTTTCTCCTAGATCATCTTGATTGTCTTGCCCACACACCAGTTACAGCTCATTTTGGGGTAGGATCAGTGGGTGTTCCTGGGTCCTTCTCTTTGTTAGTGATTATGTGACAATATGTGGAATGTAAGATAGATCAGGTAGTTCAGTCCTTTCTGACATGTGCTTCAGTGTCTATAGTCACCACGTATTGCTGTCAACCAAAATAAAATGCAGAGGTACCCTTGAGTGTCTGCTGTGAGACTTCAGTGTATAATAAATGCATTGGGGGAAGAAAGGGGCTGATGTAACACCTTCAACTAACATCTAAACTGTAACCATGAGCAACATGTATGGGATAGCTGTAAAGCCATAAAACCATACCAAAGCACTTGCTTCCAAGTGACAAATGTCCATGAATTACAATGGACTTTTTCTTAAATTCAGGCAATGGTCTCTGCATCCTAGGTCTCAAGCTGTACATCTTTGAACCCTGAAGTATGTGTTCATTGCAAAACAATCTGTGTTTACTTTGTGAGACCAAAAACAAATAAAGATAAAACAAACACAAAAAATAGCCTCAAAACTTTCTAACGTGTTTTTCTTTTATCTGTGCATCTCCTTGAAAGCCTCGGTTTTCACTTATTATTTAAAAACTTGTGAACCAATTAAAAACAATGTCAAGTCTCACACATGCAAACAGAAGAGTTGTGCTTTCTTCTCCACGTGTTTTAAATTAGTCCAATTTGCTCATCAGTGAGAAACAAAGCAGGAGACTGAGTTCTTGGCAGGGGCTAATCTAGAAATATCAAAGTATTGAGAGACTAACGCAATATTAAGACACAGAGGCAATAAGGTTCCTTTCACTTCATAAATACCAAGGTATTCCACTGTGGAAGAACTCAAGTGAAATTCTTGGGCAGGAGGTGTATCTTAGTATTTCTGACATGCATGTTTTCCTGCTTCTGGTCATACGCAATACATCTTTCCTATATTATCTTACTATTGATGTGGAAATAAATAGCCACTTCAAAATTAAATTTGTCTTCTTGAGTTTCTGTTTTCTACCAAACTACAATATTACAAAAACTGATTATTGCTCAAAACTTAGATCACCGATTTACTTACTTTCAAAGTAATATAACTTACAAACAAAACAGAAATGACAAAAAGTTTAAAAGGGTGACAAGTTATATAGCTTTCACTCTGTGCAGGACATTAGCGTGCGCTTTTTAATTAGCCCATTTCATAGTCTCTCTAGCTGTATAAGGTAGATGCCATTGTCATATCCATGTGCCTATGAAGAAACCGAGGCAGTGTGAAGGAAAGGAAAGGTCATGACTCCGTTTGCATCTCATCCTGCTCACACATGAAAATCCAAATACCCTCATTCTTATTTACATTGATCCATTTCTTCCTGAGAATGTGGCATAATTCACACACACTCATGAGTGTTTCTGAGCACCGACTGTAGCAGACACCAGGTAGGTCTGGAGACCAAAGATGGAGGCACAGTCTCTGCCACACAGAGCCCACACTCCAAAGGACAATTGCGGGATGAGACCAGAGGAGGAGGAGCTAGTGAGGGGGACTAGGAAAGAAGCCAAGGGTCCACGTCAAGGCCAAGGGACCATGTCCTCAAGATCAAGCGGAAGAGGGCATATGACTCAGGAAGAAGAATGCAGGGTGCAGAGAGGTGGGGCTAGCTATATGGAAGGTCTGTGTGGCTGGAGGACAGGTCATGATAAAGAACTTGAGCTTTGGAGTTCAAATGAACATGACTTTTCTACCTCTTATTTACCAGGTGACTTGGGTCACTTCCTGTACACCCTTGGTTTCCTTATGTATAAAATAGGGTAACAGCCACCTCAAAAATGCTGTGAGGTAAAATCTATGTTCATAGCAGCTCAATTTACAATACCTAAATTATGGAAACAACCCAGGTGCCCCTCACTGGATGAATGGATCCCAAAACCGTGGTATATATATACCATGAAGTTTTACTCAACAATTAGAAACAATGATATTGCAGCCTTTGAAAGGAAATGGATGGCTATGGAAGAAATCATGCTGAGTGAAGTGAGCATAAGCCAGAGAACCAAGGGTCCAATGTCTTCACTCATCTGTGGAGGCTGGAGCTAGACCCTGGCCATTGTGAAAGGTGGTCAACTCTCATGTATTAAACCCCGAAAAGGTGTAGTGACACACAACCTAAGGCATTCTTAGAGATGTACCAGGAAGGAGTGGGGAGAGGGGAGGAACAAGGGTGGGTAATTGGGGGGGGCTCTAGGGCGTAAATCTAATTTTCAGAATATAAATATATTGTTTTGTTGGAAAACTTTTTAAAAATGCTGTGAGGATTCAATGAGATAACATATTGCATTAGATTCCTGTGACTGCTGTAAAAGATTATCACAAAGTTGGTAGCCTAACACAACAGAATGTATTCTCTCAGAAATCTGAAATCAGTTAGGACTGGGCTGAAATCAAGATGTGAGCAGGTCTGTCCTCCCTGCAAAGATTCTGGGAAAGTACCGGTTCCATTGCTTACCTCTTCTCTTGGGGGTTGCTGGCACCCCTTCACTTGTGGTCACATCACTCCAATCTCCATAACCACATAGTCTGTCATCTTCTGCCTAAGGACACTTGTGACTCCAGATAAGCTGAGCATCAGGGATAATCCCCGCTTCTCAAGAATCATCAGCAAAGATTCCTTTCCCATAAAGTTAATGTTCTCACTTTCCAGGGATTCTGACCTAATAATTTTGGAGGGGTGGAAGATAATATTCAGCCTACTGCAGTACATAAAGGATCTTGGCACATCGTTGGTCCTCAGTAAATGCTGATTCTCACCCTTCCTGTATTTGTGCTTTTGCTGGGCCATCATGCACCTAATCTCAACAGGCAGACTATGCACCTGCTGTTCTTTTCATTTCTAAGCAAGGAATACACAGCTTTGGTCTTCCAGACAAGCCTGTCACTAGAAAAAATTTTAAAAACCCACAAAGATGAATAGCTTTGTGTTAATGCAGGAAATAATTTTTGTTAATTTTGCTAATGCAATCTAAACCATTAAGATTATTGTGTTGAGGACCCAGTGGTACATTTCGGAGAGGACTTTTCCACGATTCATTTGCCAGGCATGGTGATGGGCTCTGTGCACGATTTAGAGTAGTTATATATTGATCGTTTCTTTCTCTTTTCTCTCTCTCTCTAAGTGTTACTCATTCTCCTTTGCCCATCAGGGTATGGGAAGAATAATAATTTCCAGAGGTCAAGTACCACTTAGGAGCAATTTAAGAGTCAAAGCACTGTGCTGCAAGCTTTGGGATATTGCTCAACTCTATATACACTCATCAACCCTTACATTTATTTTGATAAAGAGACAAATATTTTTATAACTCACTGACCCTAAGTCAAGAGGGCAAATCACAAGGATTTGAGATGAAATATTTATTGCCCTGAAAAAATAAAAAAAATTGTATTCACTTAGAAAATTACTGTTAATGGAATAATGAACAATTGTGTTTCTGGAATAAATAATGACTAAAGGAATACAAAGTGCTGAGGAAGTGACCCACTCCAGGCTCCAGCGTTCGGCTGACTTGAACTTCTTCTGGCCACTGGGCCTAACTTTCCACATTTGTACATTGCAGTCATTTGTCTCCTCAAAATTGTACCATCTAGTATATTTGTTCACATGTACATGTACATATTCACCTTGGTAGACATTCTTATTGCTTTCTTTTGTCCATCCTTCTACAGACTCACTGAGAATTCATGCAGAATGTGCCTTGGAATTTTTAGCTAAGGAGAGAGTAAAGGGAATATTTATCCATTGGCTCCTGTCATCTACTGGTCAAGGATCCTTTGCACTTCCGGATTACCCATGCATTAAAATGGCTAGGAGCCCAAGAGATGCTGGGTGCAGTGGCGCATGCCTGCAATCCCAGTGGCTTAGAAAACTGAGACAGAAGATCACAAGTTCAAAGCCAGCCTCTGCAACTTAGCATGGCCCTAGGCCATGTGAAGTGAGACCCTATCTCAAAATAAAAAATAAAAATTCTGGGTGTGTAGCTCAGTGTTAAATTGTCCCTGGGCTAAATCACAAGTACCCCTCTCTCCCACGTAAAAAAAGATTTTAGGCAGAGAGACCCTGAGGCAGAACATGAGAGTCCAAATAGTGGAGATAGTAAGAGGTCATCTTGCTCCTACACATAACTAAATGCTGCATCAGTATCTCAACTGGAAAGACAGGCCATTAGAACGTGGAGCTGACTATGGTATCCAATGCTCACATGGAAAGCTAAGAGTATAAGTCCAAACAGCAGCTTATGATATCATGGGTCATAACACCACAGGCAGGGCTGAACAGTTTGCCTTTTGCCAAAGGAGTAACAGTGATTGCATCTGGGAGTTCAGTGTAGAGTGCTTCAGGATTGGATGTTGAGAAAAGCTTTACTGTGAACGGTAGGTTTCAATCCTGGAGGGCACTGCTGTGGATATCATTTGCTCGCTGCTGGGCATCTGTCTGCCCATCTTCTGGATACCAAATCAATCAGCCCGTCTGCTTTGGCTTTGTCAGGCTATGGGCTCAAGTGTGAGGCATGAGCCTGTACAAATTGAAGCATTGGACTCCCTGGCCCCTAGGATTAGCCTGTGACTTGGGGAGAGCTGCTATAATGTAGTGAAACTGTTGCTGAAATTTCTGGGCAAGAGATCTGCTCTTATTTCTGGATTTAAAGCAAAAAGTATGTAAGATATAGATGTGTTGAAGACTTCCTGCTTGTTAGAAGCGTGAAGCTGTCCAAGGAGATGGAATTGAGAAATGGAAAGGAAAAAAAGTCAGACCCAGAGAAGATATTTGGGTCTCTGCATCAAACAGTACATGGAGCCAGCAATTCACACGGACTTTTCAAATATACAAGCCAATACTTTCCTTTTCATGTTTAAGCCAATTTTGGGTGGGTTTTTAGTTGCCTCCAACAACAAAAACAGTAACAAATTTTGTAACTTAGGTAACTTTTATTTTTTGTCTTTTCAACAATTTATTCAGTTTTTCTTATTTTACTTTTAATGATCTCACTATTTTCTTTCTTAGTTCTTTTTTCACTTCAGAATAAATAGAGATGAATGACTACTAATTAACACAAAGACTTAGAGTAGGAGTAGCATAGTAAAGTGAAATTCAGAACCCCAATTGTTAAGTTGTGACAGAATTGTGTGGGAGTCGTATTTGTAAACTATCTTCATGTAGCATTATCATACAGATGAATAGTTCAGAAAGATTATGTATGATCTTCTTCACATGCTCAACTGAACTTATAAGTTGATTATTGCTTTATATGAAAACTGTGAAGGTTGCAATATTGATCTGGAACCTACGCCAGACAGTCCCTGAACAATCTATCATTCCCTGTAGGATACAAGAAAAGTTCATATGGATTTTCAGAAAGGAAGATTTAGCCAGCATGCCAGGAAAATCTTCTAGAAAATTAGATACTTATCATATTTATTGGATTTGTCCATCACTTTGACCATGTAGACAATGTATGAAAAATCTGGCTGTGTCTGACATTATAGATCATGGTTTATGGTAAACACAAAAAGGGAAGTTGGGGAACAAATAGCATTTCAAATAAAGCCAAGCAGAGAGCCAAAGTCCTCAGGAAGGGAATTGGTAATGGCAAAGCTGATTTGGGATGCTGAGTGGAAGGTAGCCCCATCGACCCCAACTTCGCTATAATTTCAGATTCTGAATAAAAACTGGAGATGGAGCTACTTGGTATTCAGCCATGATTATTTTCATCAGAGCTGTCTGAACACTATATAAGCTATAACCTGGCCTACACAATCCTGGCCTTTAGTCTCTGTAACAGACTTTCCTCTTAATATATTATGAGTGATTGAAACCACATGAGCAACCATTTGGGCTGACCACATTTATAGACTGTATCTTATGAAAAACACATATTGGGTGGTCATTATTTTTGCCTGGAGTCATATCAGAACCAGGAATATCACATTTATCTACAGAGTAAAAGTCAAATTAGAAGATTGGGGCTATTATCTTGGATCCACAACCTTGGAACAATCTAGTTCAGAAATTTAAGCTGTCTAAATCAATCTGTATCTATCTTTTCCTTACCAATCATAAGTCTTTGCACATACTTAGAGCTCCATCCATGTTTTTCAAACAAATTAAAGACATAAAATGTGAATCTGCTTTCAGTAATAGAAATCCACATTGTGTTCAAACCTTCAGTAATGCACTTAACACTTTTTTCTGTTATAATTTAAATTTAGATGAAAAAATGCTACTCTAGAGAAAATATTTTGGTATTTTTCTCTTTCATACCTGGTGTAGAAGCAGCCAATGTATCTCCAATTATTCCAAAATGAACCAAGAAAGTTTTGATAATGATTTCCAAAACAGAGTAAAAATCTCATTTTTAAAAAAGAATGTCATGCAACATTTAGGATAACAGTAGAAAACAGTTAAGAAATCAAATAGCATGCCTCCCTCGAACAAAGCAAAGAATCACCGCTCTGAACTAATGAGAAGGTGGCTTTGTTAAACAAAAATATTTGGGTTTATTTTGGATTAGTTTAGGTTCTCAGAAATACCACGTTAACATAGGGAATCATTTTGAAAATTATTCGGGTATTTAAAATTGCTCACTGAATGACTTTAATCCCTTCTGATGGGAGATTTCACTACATCTGAGACAAGCTTGATTTTGTTAAACTCCTAAGGCCCATGCTTGGCCACATCAACCTGGAGTGCATGATTAGAGTTAGAAAAGCAACTCTGAAAGAGATGTCACCTTCCTATTGAACCATAGCTGCCGCTCCCCATGTGTCTCTGGATCACATCTGTTTACTGACAAAGGTCCAACCAATGTCCTCATTCACTCACATGCAACATCAATGCGGCTGGCGTGTGTATTCTCACGGCAGACACTGGCCCCAGACACATGTCGTACTACTGTTAGTCTGGAAGTCCGTACTGTTAGGAAAGTGACCTGGATTTTATCCTTTCAACTCTGGACAATATGAAAATAACTTTCATCTAAGGTCCTACCCTGAAACTTTACCTTCCATGGGTTAAAATCATCCAAATACTATACTACAATTTGATTTAGAGATCTCAAGTAGGTCTATTTTAAGCTGACTGAAACAATAAATTTCATCTTTCTGGAAAAGCAAGCTATTTGTGTGTGTGTGTGTGTGTGTGTGTGTACTGGAGATTGAACCCAGAGGCACTTAACCATTGAGCCCACATCCCAGTCCCTCCCCCTTTTTATTTCTTATTTTGATACAGGGCCTTGCTAAGTTGCTGAGGCTGGCTTTGAACTTTCCATCCTTCTGCCTCAGCCTCCTGTTGCTGGGATTACAGGCATGTGCAACTGTTCCCTGTGAAAACCAAGCTAATTTCATGGAGAAGTAAAAATCTGCTGGGTAAAATTTTAAATATTTCTTTCCCCTAAATGTATGAAGGCACATGTCTTCTTTATGTTCCCCCTACTAGCCATTCACATTAACACATATAGAGTTAATTTAAAGAGAGTCTGAGGGGAGAAAAGTTTCTGGGGGAAAAAGTGTGAAATATTGCTTTGGATAATTTCAGAATATTTTATAAAGAAAGGATGTAGAAGTGTTTGATGATAGGTACAGAATCCTATTCTTAACTTCAAATAGCTTTGTTCGGTGTGTTGTTTTCTTATAATAGCTAAAAATAGGAATATACCTTTTGTTCTACAGACATGTATAGATTTTCCTGCCTTGGTCACTTATCTAATTCAAAAGTTAGCTTCTTATAAAGAGTATCAGCGCATGACTACATGCCATGAGTTTTACTCAAAGCATGTTGATCCAGCACAGCAGTGGACACACAATAATTACCACTATGGTGATCCAGTTTGGGCCAATTCTTCCTTTCTGCTTAAGAGGAAGAAGAGGCTGCAAAGGGATTTATAGGCAGCAAATGTAAATGGAAGTCAATGGCAAGTCCTGATTGCAGTCAAGGACACCAGTCACACACCGACCTTGCGAACACATCCTTTGTATAAGTAAAGAAATAAAGAAGCAGCAACAACATTTTTCAACATAATGTTTCTCGGTTAGAAATATGTCTCATGACAAGAAAATAAATAGAGGAGTAAACTCAGGGCTTGGATTTTGTTAGGCAATTGAACAATTTTACGTTTTCCAGCTACATATTGTTTTCTTAGAGAATGGAGGATTTCTTAAAGCGAGGCACCACATGGATTCACCTTGTAGAGTGAAGGTTATCTGTTAAGGAATTATAACCCAAACATTCATTCAGAGTACATTTACTGAGCACCTGTTATATTCTAGGCATTGGGTTAAATGATAGACATGGATCAGTGAATGAGGGGAAGGAGGAAGCCACAGTCCCTACCCCAGGTGCTGATGTTAGACATACTTGACTCCCTCCAAATTTTGAAAATTATCTTTTTGTTTCATTGCTACCATTGTGCCCTAAAAATGGAAAAATTTGTTTTGCATACCATTCATAAATTCTTTATGATTTCCTACATAGATTATCAGGTCATTTTTATATAAAGACAACTTTTATCTTTCTAATCTGCATTCCTTTGTGGGTACCCTTGCCTTGTTTCCCATCTGAAGGGAAAGTATTGGTTCCTTCATGAGATAAAATGGTTTTTCCTGAATGTACTTTATAAATATGGTTTACCAGGTTGCAGAAGTTCTCTTATATTTCTGATTTGCAGAGACTTTCTCATTGATGGATATTTGATGTAGTTAAACATTTTTCTGCATTTTTGGAGATGAATATATGTACATGGACATGATGAATTACATTATTTGATCTTTATTTATTTATTTTTTGGTGGTACTGGGGATTGAACCCAGGGGCACTCCACCACCAAGCTACATCCTCAGTTCTTTTTATTTTTTATTTTGAGAAGGAGTTTTATTAAGTTTCTTAGTGTCTCACTAAATTTTCCAGGCTAGAGTTGAACTTGCAATCCTCCTGCTTCAGCCTCCATAGTAGTTTGGACTGCAGGCATTGCACCATGCCTGGCTATAACAATAATTGATTCTTAAAATTTGAACTAAACTTACTTACATTCCTGTGATAAATTTCACTTTAATCATAATGCATTATGTCAGCAGGATTTGGTTTGCTAATATTTTGTTGAACTTTTGTTTCTATCTACATAGAAATATTGGTCTGTGGTTTCAATGTAAAAGTCATGCTGGCCTCATAAAATGTGTTGGAAACGGTTCCCTCTTCTATATTCTGAAATATTTTGTGTAACATTGTTATTACTTAGTCCTGAAGTGTTTAGGAAAATTAATCAATGAGAACATTTTTGAAATATGAATTCAATTTATTTAATAAGTATAAAGTTTTTAGATTATCTGGGATTTTTTTTTAGAAAGAGCGTTGGCAATCTGTGCCTTCAATGAGTTTATTTCATCTCAAGAGTCAACTTTACATATATGAAGTAGTAGTAGATGATGGCAAATAATTCCTTATTATTCTTCTAATGTCTGTGGGATCTATAACAGTGTCTTCTCTTTGATTTCTGATACTGGTAATTTGTAATTTATGTCCTCTCTGGCTTTCTTTTCTTTTTTCTTCTTCTTCTTCTTCTTCCTTTTTTTTTTTTAAAGAAAGAGTGACAGTGATGGGGGCAGAGAGAAGGGGAGAGAATCAATTTTTATTTAGTTTTTCATGTGGCTTCCGTTGCTCCAAGACATTGTAGTGTACATGGTGCTGGGGTTTGAACTCACATACTTGCGCATGCCAGGCAAGTGCTGTAACTGCTGAGCCACCGCTCCAGCCCCAACATAATGCTTCTTATCTTCCAGTTTGCATTGCTACTTGTAAGAAACCTATTGTCATTCCAATCTTTTTTCTCTGTACATAGAGAACCTTTTTACTCTGAAAGCCTTTAAAGTGTTATATTTTTAGCGTACAGCAGTTTCACTAAGATGTTCCTAGTTGTGTTTTCCTTCATATGTATACTCATGGTTTTCTCTGAGCTTCTTGGATCTGTGACTTATCTTTCTTTAATTTGCAGATATTCTTGCCTAGAACTAGTAAGTGACTTTAGCATGGTCAGGACACAGTTTTGAAACAAAAACAAAAACAAAACAAAACAAAAATAAGAACAAAACAGAAGGGACTGCATTGTCTGATTTTAAGATTTACATTTATCCACAAGTAATCAAATAGTATGATAGTATAGAGGAAGAGACATATAAACCAACAGAACATAACAGAGAGTCCGGATACTACATCACCATTTTAACAAGAATCCCTGGTAATTCACACGTACCTTTCAATTTTGAGAAGCACTAGGCTAGAGTAAGAACACCAATGGTGCTATTCTACAATGGATAGGATTGTGTGTTTAAAATGACCCCAGAATTCTCTAGTTACCCAGGACCCAAACTTAGGCATCATCCTCAATTCTTCTGTTGCTTTCATCCCCTCCTCCAAGATCATATCCATTATCAAATCCTGTTGGTTCATACCTCCTAAACAGATCTCAGTCCACCCACATTTCCCTCTCATGCTCACCCACTTTCAAGCTGCTATTTCCTTTACCCTGAACTATTAGTACCATGGCTTCCTGATTTCTTTGCTTACACTCTTCTCCCTATAGACAATTTACAAAAATGTTTGAAGTGATCTTAACAGTACTTATATTCAAAGTGGGGAAGACAGAAAATAAGCACGAAAGGAAATAAAACAATCATTTTTAACTCTGATGCATGTGATAGACAATGTCAACACGATGACGTGATGAACAGAGAGGAGGTCACAAGCTTCCTACAGGTGGGGAGCATTTTGGTCTGCTAAAGACTCATCCTAGCAAAGTAACAATACTCACAGATTTAGCAACATAGATCTGGAGGCTAGACCTCCAAGACTGAGGTCTCACCAGTGTTGATGTCTGATGGGGGCTCTCCTCTTGGCTTGTAGACATCTAGTTTCTGGCTATATTTACACATGAACATTTCTCTGTTTGCATGGAGAGGGAGAAAGGGAGACACAGAGAAATGATAGATGATGATGATAGAAATAAGGATACATATAGAATGATAATTGGTACATTTTCCTCTTATAAGAACCTTAGTTCTATTGGATTAGGGCTCTACCATCAAGACCCCATTTAACCCTAACTGTATCCCTAAATGTCTTACGTCTAAATACAGCCACATTGGGGTTATGACTTCCACAGATGAATTTTGAGGTGACATGAATTAGTCTTCAACAGGGTGATTGGGTAGGTCGCTCTGGACGGAGGACATCTGCAGATCTGAGGTCTGAGGTGGCTCCAACTACATGAAGAAGAAAAGATGCGAGGCACTTTTAACTATTGAATTTTTTGGTTATGGGGTAGGGGGTGGGAATCCAGCTATTTCCAGTCTGTAAAGGCGAGGCTTTACGATCAGACATGTCAACTCCAGGTTTCTAGGCAAAAATTACTCCACTAGCATTTGCAACTGGCATTAGGGCAAAGTCGGAAAGAACACAAAGGCTCACTTACTGGCAGGTCGGAATTGGAGCTTTACTTCCAATCCAAAGCTAACACTTCTCACCAAAACCGGTTCCCTCCAAAGCTGCCTCTGTGAAGGACAAATTCTCTGTGTCTTCTTAAGCAAGTGTCGGGTGGAACATGCCTGCCCCATTGCTGGTGATTTGAATCTCCTAAAGAAGAGCAAGTCTAACATGAGTTAAATCCAGATAAGATGCAATGCTTTACAATCTAATACTTTTTTTAGAGTTATAATGGGAAGGGGAAGGGAGGGATAAGGGAGGGTATATGGGGGGGCATTCCTGGGGATAATTGCAATATCCAGAATATATACACATTTTATACACATTTTATATTATTTTGTTAAAATATTGTAAGGTTGTTCAAAAATAAAAAATTTAAAATTAAAAAAAAAAAAAAGAAGAGCAAGTCTACTACGGCGAAAACATCCCTCAATGTTCTCCAGTCTCAAAGGATGATACTCATGAAGATTCTTCATCTCCATCGTTCTAAGTGAACTGAAAACTATTTGACCTCACTGATCAGCAAAGTCTTTTTCTGGGTCCCAGTTGAAGCTTTCCACTGTAGCATTCTGCTGTTTACCCAGCAAGATTATGGACCAGACGCGCTCCAAGGCAGGGACAGGGAATGAATGGCAAGTGGTAAAACCCTTCCACAGTTCATTCAGCCACACCCCGCTTCCATTATCTCCAAGCAGAGCTACGAAACGCAACAGACGTGATTTGTGCTTGATTCACTCTTTCCCATCTCAGACGCACTAACTATCCCTCACCTCAGTTCCTGCCCCACGTACTGCTCCCCTTTACAACAGGTCTGCCAGGATTGACGTCTCAGCCTAACTAGTTTAATACCTTCATGCAGTGTCCGTGTAAACACCCTTTTTGGCCATCACCTGACCAAGAATTACAATTTTAAAAATCTTAAATCTCTTCACAGTACCATAGTTGTTTATTGAAAATAAATATACAGAAAATAACACAGTGTATGTTCATTAAATATGAATACGTTGTATTCTTGTTGGATGGATTCTATATATCAGACTTTAGTATACAGTATCACTGGCTGGTTTTCTCAAGTAATGGCCAAGGAAATATGAAATTTGATTTTATTTCATTGTATCCGGTACTGATCCTATATCTATAAATGAAATATAGAACAGGATTAAATGTTACATATCTAGTTTTCTATGGTTTAATTTGTACTTGGAGTTTGCCTTTAACTAGGTAAAAATGGAAGAAACTTTTTATAAACATGTCTGAAAATCTATTTTATCTGTTACACTAATATTCCATCATGTGATATGTAAAAATGTCTATATACACAGACATGAATTTTAAAAATCTGAGTATGCATGTTAAGATACTACATAGATGTCCTACTCAGTTTTTTCTTTCTTTTTTTATTTTTCTTTTAATTTTGAGAAAGGATCTCACTAAGTTGCTTAGGACCTCCCAAAGTTGCTGAGACTGGCTTTGAACTTATGATCCTTCTGCCTAAGTCCCATGAGTTGCCAGGATTACAGGCATGTGCCACCATATCCAGTCTCCATTTCTTTTTTTAATGAAGTATCATTTTTTGATTGTTAAAATCATTAAGAGTTGTTTAAGCAATGTTTAGTGACAAAGGTTACATTAAAACTGCTGTGGAGTAATCAATTTTAAGTGACAATTATTTAGTTGAAATAGCTTCTTGCTGTAAACGTTTTCAACAAAACCTGTATATTCTTTCTTGGTTCTCTCCAAGGACTCATTTTGGGACCTTTTTCTGTTTTTAGTTTGTACTAATAATCTTTTTTTCTTGCAAATAATTCCAAGTTTACTTTAATACAGATGGTATTTGTCTATGGCCAAAAACACTTTCCAAAATGCACCCTAGCTCAATAAACTAGTTTAAAAAGCATCTACAATGAAAATAAACAGTCAAAACAAAGATTTAAAAGAATCAAAACCCCTAATAATATCATAACAGGCATTTTTCACTGTAATAGTCTGATCGGTTTATTTTCTAAAAATCTAATCTAGGGTGCAAAAGTGTAAGAAATAAGACATTGATTACATGACTAATATATGATTTAACGGAACGTGGTAGCCTGAGCAACTATCACCTGTACTGTGTTAAAAACAGGATCTTGCACATCTCTCCAAACTATGTGGGGTAAAAATATGGTCACTGAGTTTAGTACAGTTTAGATTACCAAGTATGGAAGAGTTTAGGCAGAAACTCTAGATAGCTAGTTGAATAGAAAGGAAAATTTATTTTTATGAATTCAGGACTTGTCTTCAGATATTATATTGGCATAAAATTATTTTTGAAAATCTTGAATACCTATCGTTTGTAGGGACTAAACTAGATATTGGTGATACGATAGTGAACAGTATATATAAGCATTCTTCAATCCTTAATTAAAATATGTAAACATCTGGTTTAGCTCCTGCTCATCTTTTATCAATTATGTGGCCAATGAATTTCCTGTATTAAAAGGCTATTATTAGAATTTATGAAAAGAAAATACATATTTCTTTTCAGAAATAATGTATTAACTAGCCACGATAGGTTGTTCTGAGCATGTACTGCCACCCAATGGTGATGTGTTTAAATGACACCAGCTTTTAGGTTCTGAAACCACACATCCTCTGTGGGGAAGGTGTATTATGGTGTCACTTCATTGAATGTGTCAGATTATGGTCCAGGATTGGGCTAAGTGAGAGGGAAGGAGAGGAATATTCTGTTAACCATGTTTCTTAGATAAACTGGCTACCTCCCCACCAAAAAAGCCTCATTCAGAATCTGATCTGCGTGAATTATAGTGAAATTGCCTATGAATAGCTGAAGTGGTATAAAATAATAACTATTTCACAGAAGCACTTTCCAACATGCTAAAGCTAACCTTCCCATGTCACAAAGAAGTTGCATCATGAGGAAACAAGACTGGGGGAAAAACTATGAAATGTAGCACAGATTTCCTGGTCTGCAGGTCTCTAGATTTCAGCCTGACCCTTTTCTATCAAGGATAGGTCTGTAAAGGATCAGGTCTGTTCTAGAAGAGAAACAGACTAGAAAGCTTCTCAGTTTTCTTGTTGCCCTTACAATTATACTATCAATACCATTGTTCAAACCTCTGACAGAAGGATTTTTTGTGGGGGAGGGTACCAGATATTGAACCCAGGGGTGCTTAACCATGGAGTCACATCCTCAGCCCATTTTTTTCTTTTTTATTTTTTTGAGGCAGGGTCTCACTGAGTTGATATGGCCTCACTAAATTGCTGAGGCTGGCTTTGAACTTGTGATCCTCCTGCCTCAGACTCCTGAGCCACTGGGATAATAGGTGTGTGCCACTGAGCCTGGCTGACAAAAGGAATTTTAAAGAGGAAAAAACATAAGTTCTTAAAACCACTTGTATGTTAGATTATTTTTAAATGATATTGAAATAGCCAGACATTTTAGTATTTTTCTAATTCAGAGCTTGAGATAACTAGTAACTTGTCCCTTGATAAGTTTTTAAATAAGAAAAGGCTCATGTCAGAAGCTTGCTTGGTTTAGTAAATTCATCATTCAGGAAAGGTAAAGTTACTTACAATCCAATGAAAATTTCCCTGTGTCCAAAATGCCTCTTTCATTTTTCACATAGGCAAAAGTAACAGAGGGGATCCTTTCCCTGGGTGGGACCCGAGCACAGAGGAACCATAGCTCCTGGTTTTTAAATCTTAACTGCTGAGAGCATCTACTTCATAGTATCACCCTGGGACCACTGAAAATATCTCCAAAACAGCAATCGCCTTTCTGAAATGATTGCTTGATTACCTTAATGCCCCAGTCTCCAAAGGGAGTCATTACTTAATGCATCGTGTGACCATTTAAGTTAAATTCATAAGTGTGACAACAGAGATTAAATTGGTTTAACACAAAAAAGATTTTGGTAAATTTCAGTGAAGCCTTGTTTCATATGGTCTTTTCAGGTTTTTTGATTTACCAACATGTCAGAAGCATCATTTAGTCATTCGATGAACATCCTTCACTCTACGTAGATAGCTTGCTGTGCACTGTGCATGTAAAGATAAGCAAAACGAATCCCTGCCTAGTTGAGGAGAAATATTGAAATACTGCTATGGTTTGGCCAGCAAGTGGTGCATTAAGGTCTAACACAGAGGTTAGCTCAAATTATGACTCCCATCCTAACAGATCCAAGAGAAGTGGGACATTCTGTCAGTTGATCAAGTGAACAAGTACTATTTCTGTGGTGAGAAACTACAACTATTACATTTTAACAAAAATTGTGCCAAGCATCTTTGTCAGAAAAAAGTTTTCTTTATCAAACCAACTTACTCTAATAGTGATAAAGTAATACAAAAATTATATGTATGTAAAATACATAGTGGATCTCTAATGACAGATTAAACACATGGGGATTTCTTTTTTTTTTTCTGAGGGATCCTCATTAATAAACTTCTCTGTAAGGAAGTGGCCAGAGGGCTTCAGGGGAATCTAGATGCAGGTCGAGACAAAGCCTCTTGTGCCTCACTTGAAATTCATTGGCGTTGAGAATAAATACAGAAGTGCTTGTAAATCTCAACCTTGCTTTTGCCTTGTCCAAATCACGAAAGGATCCGTCCTATTTCCTATTTGACTTATTCTTGGCCACGTTCTCCAAGTGCAGGAGTCACTCCCTTCCCTTTTAATTCTTACAAGTTTCTCAGAGTACAGTTAGCAAATTCACTCCTACATTAATAGCTTTCAAGTGACCTTGGAATTGAAAACCTTCCATAAACGTCCACCAACTCTGAGCGAGTGATTGATGAATAGCAAGCCATTGATTTTGATCTGAGTGGGGCCCACTTTATCGATCAGAAGATGAGTGGACTAATATCTTCATAGACTCTTAATATTTTTGATATTTATTTACAGGACTAGGGTTAACTTCAATTTGCCTAACTTCATTCTATTATCTCTAACTTTGTCACGCATCATTAATAACACTGGTTTCACATCCATTGTTTGCAGAACCCTCTGTCTTCTTTCTAGTCTTCTAATCCCTTCTAAGGGAAATATTTTGTTTTCTTTTGACAAAATTTATTTCTGTTCTTCTCCCCTCCAGTGGACTGAGAAAACAAAGTGTTCTGTTGGGGAGAAATATTTAATGGGTAAAGATTCTATTCTGTGACCTCATCTGGACTTTCTAATTTGGACAATATACAATAAAATGTGATTTTTTTTTCTTGGAGGATAAAAAGGAATGGTGCTCAGAATGAATTCATTTGTGATTAAATCAGTGCTTTATGAATGGGAAAAAACACAAGTCATTAAGTAAGGAATGGTAATGGTTCAAAAATTACATGCATTTCACATAGACTCTTAGTAAAATAGTGAAAGCAGACTTTAGCTGTGTCTTAGATTTCTCCAGAGCCACCATCATCTTCCACTTGCTACAGACTCACTCATAGAAATCACCTTGTCCTTTCTTTCGATCCTGATCCTTTTCCTGTATCTTTAAGACCGTGCAATGTTCCTTGTTTGTCTGTTCTTTCCCATGACCATTGCCCAATGACACCAGGTCCAGCCAACTTCCATCCACAAGGATCTGAGTTTGCCCACAGCTATGTCTCCCAACTGTCCTTGATTTCTGTTCTCTTCTGTTCTCTGTGTCCTCAGCTGCAGCTTGTCCCTGGAACTAGTCCCAGTTGTAGGAACTAGCCAGGAGAAGCTGACCCACAATACAGGAGGAATAAAAGAGAGATTTCTCCCAGCTTTTCCCAACTTGTTGGATCTGTAGGGAGCAGGAGAAGTCAACACCCAGCAGTGCTCTTCCACTCTCATTCCGGGCATTGGCTCCTTTAATCTTCACAATGACCCCGTGACATGCATAATCCTTTTACAGAGAAGAAAACTGAGATTTTCAGAGATTGAATCATGTGTCCAAAATGACACAGCTAGTGAGAGTCAGAGCCGGGATTTGAGCATAGGTGTGCCTGACTCCGGGGATCATGCATGCTCTTCATTGCTGCAGGCATTGCATCTTAGACAGTCTAAGGTTTAAATGGTAGCTGTCAAATTCAGGATCACCAGCTAAGACAGATAAAATGCAGTCCAAATGACTAATTCAATTTTATTTAATATATTTGGGATTAAGAGCCTTGTTAATTTACAATAGCTAATATGCTTGAATAACTATTTTCCAGGCACCGGTCTAAGTGCAATGCATATATAGTTTATGTGTGTATATTTTTCCTCATTTAAAGTCTCAAAATCACCATACAAAAGATAGGTTCTCTTATTCTTTGCGTTGAACAAATTTGAAAACAGAGGTTCAGCCTGGCTGAATAATTTGCTCCAATTCAGAGATCTGGAAAGAGCTGAGACCTGAATGAAATATCTCTTATCCACTGTACCGTACCAGCACTGATTGAATTTTACGGCTTCCTTACAAATGGTCTCTACATGTAGACATCGTGCAAAGGGTTGTTAGTGCATTATGCATTAAAGTGCTTATATCCATCTCGAGAGGTATTATATTATCCACTTATTACAGCTGAAGAAATTGAGTATAAGTGATTTTGAGTAGTATATTGATAGGTAGTAGAAGACCTAAATTTGAACCCAGATCTCATTGATATCAAAGTTTATGCTAATGGAAAATAATCTGAAAAATAAATAATGCCCCCAGATAACTCTTAAGACAATTGGAGAGGAAATTAAAAACAAAAACATAAAAAACAAAAAGTAGAAAAACTCCCTCATTTTGGCAAGCCCATCCATCCCAGATTTTGCTTGAGGCCTCCACATCACTTCCACTCAAGAGCAAAAGTATTTAGAAAACGTAGCACTTGAATCATTAAAAGAAAAAAATATTGTTTATTGGACTGGCTTCTGACCATCCAGTCATAGTTAACCAGTTATGGCTTTCATATTTTAGTTTTATCTTCTATTTGAAGAATTAAATGATCCATTTTCATGGTTTACACATAGGTTGACTGTCACAGGTAGACCATTAAAATGCCTATCACCCACCACCTATTCAATCTTCCTGAAGTCCAAAAACCTTTCTAATGTGACTGGTTTCCAGCCACCTGAGGCCATCTAGTAGGCCTAGCTAAGGCGATTGTGCTGACTTTTCCGGAAGTGCTCATCTTGTGGTGTTACGAGTGACCTCACGTGATTGTTGGCCTGAGGAGCCCCTCGGTCAGTACGCTTTCAGCTCCACACTCTGGCCCACAGGACCTTTGCAGATATGCAGCTTTAGCCACCTCTTGGAAATGGCAGATCCTGCTTGGGAATGAACTGTACTGCGATTTTTGTTACTTGCTCCTTTTTTTTCCTCCCTTCAGGCAAGATTTTGGACAACTTCCCTGTTTCATATTATAATTCCCAATTGTACCAGCATTCATATTTCCAACTTGAACCTCATTTCATGATTTTCTGCCATATTTCTAGCCTCTCTTTCCATGGTGCATTATATTCTCTATCGTTATAATTTTTAAATACCTGCCAACTTAACACATTTATCATACTAGCAGGGGATACTATTTACTCCCACCCTGCACCAGAACATGAATAAAGATATTAAATTAACCTGGTTCCACTGCAATACTTTAGAGACCTTTCTGGACACCTTCCCCTGTCCGGGGAAGGCCATTTATCATTGCTTTTGGATGTTGTACTCTGGCTCGTTTTCGGCCCATGTGACAGGGCTTCCATAAGAATAAATCTACTTCAAGGGAGAGATTTTTGTGTTGCAATATATTAGCTGTGATATTAAAGGTCGGCTCTTTTAGGTCTACTGAATTCTTTCCTTCACACTAATTTTGGTAATTCATTCAAAGCAGGGATTAAGTGTGCCTGGCATTATGTGCACACTGTATTTTGTTTAGAGTTCCATTATCCCAGATGTTCAGAATAAGCAGCTGTGGGCACTTTTGAAAAGAAAAGTAAAATATTCCCAGATACCCTGTTATGTGCATAAGTGCTGGAATGGGTTGGTGACTATGAATATATGCATCTATACTTACATATGCATGCATACATATACACACAGTCGCTTAATGACAGGGATACATTCTGAGAAATGTGTTGTTAGGCAATTTAGCTATTGTGGAAACATCACGGAGTGTAAAGAGACTAAGGTGGCTACAATGTCACTAGCTGATGTTTTCCTATGGGACCACCATATGTGATACATTGTTATCAGAAACACCATTCATTATACAGTGCATGACTCCACGCGTGCGTTTGAATCTGTGTGTATGTTTATACATGTGCTCCGTCAGAGCAAGCATATAGGACTATGTGAGGCTGCCCTATACTGAGAGAAAGCGCTAAACAGGAGGTGGAGATGGACTTCTACTCCAGGTTCTGACTTAGAAGGTTGTATGTGAAGTATCTAAGTGGATCAAAATTATTTCCAAAGTCTAATGCAGCATCTAAATAGATGGTCACATACCCTTTTTCTATTCATCTTAAATGTTACCTCAGAACAATATGTTTTGAGATTGACCAGGTAATCTCATGTTATATTTGGCTCTGTGTCTTTTTCTGAACTACAGAATTCAGGTTTCCTTTGTTATTTGATTGCAGAACCAAACTATCAGGTGGGAAGAAGGGGGAAGTTAATAATAACCTCATTTGCAGAGCAGAGGAGCTACACCACATACAGGAAGCTGGACAAGTCACCCTTCAGTTTGTTCCTAAGAGCTTCTGAGAATACAATGGAATACGTCCTCCCCTTTTCAGAGTGCCTGCCTTAAGAAATCACAGAATCTTACAGCTGGAAAGATATTTGACAGTTGATTAGCCAAGTCCTTCATTTTAGGAGACCTATGTTCCCATAATTCCCAGTGCCAGACTCTTTCTTCTGGAAGGGAGGGAGGATCAACAGTTCACAACAAAGGTGGTCTTACTTTCCAGTTTCACTCAGAGCGTGAGCAGGGGACCTGCCTCGCACATCTGAGAAAGAAAAGAGGCACAAAGATGTCTCAGAGACCCTTCACGCTTCTGGGGAGCAGAGATAAATGACAAGGCTAACTAAAATTTCTCTTTCCATGTCCCCCTCCAAAACCACAGTAGGGGACTTGGTCCTTTGTCCTTGTCCTTGAGTTTTTACCAGGTCTTAATTCACAATTTAAAGGCATGACAAATGGCCATGACCTCCCATCCTGGTCCTTGTCTCAGAGCTTAGAGTTCAGTGAAAACAAAGGGGAGGCAATAGGAGAAACTGAGGGGGCTTGTTCCCCCAAAGCACAAGAGGGTTGCAAAGTTGTTTATTCACAGAAGCACTAAAACCAAAGAGAAGTATGTACTTTATTTAATCAAAGGCATGTCATTTGAAAACCAAGTTTCCCAGGGTAAATTATGTCCATTTCTATTACCAGTGAAATATCTCTATCCTTTAATTAAGTCATCTGCAATACACAAAGTAATGAGACACTGAATGTTTCAAAAATTATACAAATACTTTGCAATCACTAGATTCTAAAAACAGTTCCATAAACTATCAAATGCACTAACTAAAAAAAAAGAGAAATAATCTCCTGTTTTCATAAAACCATGGAACTGTATAAGAAGGTGACTGGGAGAATATTCACCAAAATACAGTGTTTACCTTAGGGTTGTAAAATTTGGGGTAATTTTTACTTACTCTTCAAAGTTTACGTGTTGGAGATACTCAGTATCTCCAATGAAAAGCTATCTTTATAATCTAAAAAGATAAAGTTAGTTACATTTGGAAAAATAGTAATATAGAGCTAACCTTCAGGTATCTATAAAATATTTGTTATTCATAGCAAGTACCTCTGTTTCCTATCCACTCTTTTCTTATATTTCTATTATCTGGCTCCCTTTCAGCCACACACTGATGGAAGTCTTTTTTGAATGTTACCCATGATTGTCTTTTTTAAAAAAATCTGATGTTATTTTATCTGTCTTAATTCATGAATTTCTTATAGTCCAGAAAAGAGCAGCTGTTTGTGTATTTCTTGAGTATCTTGTGATTTTCTACAACTCTGAAATTTCTTTCTGCACCTTTGTGAACATTCCTTTTCTCTGCTACCACTGAACGATAACCATCCGTCCCCTTCCTCTTCCCTCACTTTTTTTGATGAGTTCTTAATTCCGACCCCACAGGATCTCATCACAGGGAAGTTCAGAGTCCATTGAGAGCCAAGCATTGTATTTGGTGATGTAAACTGGCTCATGGACAAGGCACAGGGAAGTAAAGTTTAAAGGTGGAGTCGAACAGAGAGATGGAAGGAAGGAGTACTTAACCCAGCCAGGGAGGTGGGGAAAGGACTTCCTTAAAGGAGTGGGCAGTCATTTCACACACAGTACAGGATGAGCAAAAGCCACATAAGATGTGCACAGGGCCCTAGGAGCAGCCTGGTGTTGAATCTGTGCACTGGAATTCTCTGGATGGCTCTCTCTCTCTCCGTCACTTGAGGGTGAGAGAGAAGGTCTGCCTGTCAGGAAGAGAATTCTCATCAGAGCCCAACCATACTGGCACGTTGATCTCCCAGTCTTCAGAACTGTAAGAAAATGCTTCTCTAAAGCCTCGGCCACCCAGTCTGTGACATTTTGTTATGGTGGGCCTAAGCTGACTAATACAGTGAGGGAGTCTGGACTTGATCCTGCAGACCAGGGATTCTCCACAGTGAACGGCTGCTGCCAGGGGCCTTTTGGAAATTCCAGAGAAGAGTTTGGACCATCACAAAAATCTCCAGATGCTATTGGCATTTGTTGTGTAGGGGTGAAGGATGCTAGATATGTCCCCTTCACAGAGTGTTCCCATGCAGTGAGAAAATGTCCTACATCTGCTAGATAGCCATGTAGGTGAAAAGCCCATTATTATCATCTGGGTTTGGAACCAAACTTTATTTTCCATGAAAATGCCAAGAAGTTTTTTCTCAATTTACAACGTAGTGGCACCCCTGAAAACTTGTAGATTGAGAAAAACATAATTTTAAATAGAATCTTAATTTAGTAGGATAACCAATTATTTAAAGGAAATATGTAGAAATCTTCCATAAGATTAGTAGGCAATTCTTAATGTATCTATTTTTTCAATTTGTTTTCATTGAGTAAAATGTACACAGCATGAAAATTGCCATCTTAACCGTTTTGAAGTGTACAGTTCCATGGTATTAAATATTCAGGATGTTCTGCACCCAGCACACCATCTGTCTCCATAGCTATTTTAATTTTATAGTTCTGAAATTACACCCATTACACAATAACTCTCCATTCTCCTCTCCTGTTGACCACAGGCAACCACCGTTCTATGTCCTGTCTCTATGATTTTGACTAAGTATTTCACGTAAATGGAGTGATACCCTATTTATCTTTTTATGATGGGGTTATTTCACTTACATAGCGTCCTCATGGTTCATCCATGTTGTAGCATATGTCATAATTTCCTTCCTTTTTAAGGATGAATACTTTTTCATTGTATATAAGTACTATATTTGTTTATTCCTTTATCTGGATGCTGGAGGGGCTGTGGGAAAAGAGGAACACTGTCACACTGCTGGTGGGACTGCAAACTGGTTCAGCCACTCTGGAAAGCAATGTGGGGACTCCTCAAAAAATTAGGGCTGGAACCACCTTATGACCCAGCTATCCTACTCCTGGGTATTTTCCCAAAAGAGTTAGAATCAGCGTATTATTCCCTTATCTGTTGGTGAACACTTGGGTTGGTTCCATGGTTTAGCTGTTGTGAATAATGCTACTATGATCATGAGTCTATGAATATATATATTAGACTTCCAATTTTTTAGGGTACATACACTCAGATAATTTCTAGATCATGTAATAATTCTAGTTTTAATTTTTTAAGATACCATCATACTATTTTCCGTATTTGCTGTGTTATTTTACCTTCCTACCAAAAGGGCACAGGGTTTCTATTTCTTACATTCTTTGCCAACTTGTTGTTTTTTAAAATAGTAGCTCCTATCGGTAACATGGTATCTTACTATAGTTTTGACTTGCATTTCCTTTATGATTGGTGCCACTGAGCATCTTTTAATTTGTATATTTTCTTTGGAGAAATTCTATTGAAGTCCTTTGCCATTTTTAAATCAAAGGTTTTTGCTTTGTTTTGTTTGCTATTTTGTTGAGTGTCAGGATTCTCTATACAATTCTAAATGCTAATACTTTTTCAGATACATGATATGTAAATATTTTTCTCTCTTGAGTTGCCTTTTTTCCTCTACTGATATTGTGTTTTGATGCACAAAATGCTTTAGCATTTAATGAAACACAGCGGTATATTTTTTTCTTCTGTTGCCTGTACCTTTGGTGTCATATCAAAGAAATCATGGTTAGATCTAATGTCATGAAGTTTTTGTCCTTTTTTCTTCAAAGACTTTTATGGTTTTAAGTCTTAGGGTTTTGATCCAATTTTAATTAATTTTTGTAGTGTTGTTATGGGCCCAACTTCTTTCTTCTGCATGTGGGTATCCCCCTTCCCCAGTACCATTAGTTGAAAAGACTGCTTTCCCCACTGAATGGTCTCAATCCCTTGTCAAAAACTATTTGGCCTTATATGTGAGGATTTATTTTTGGACTCTGTATTCTATTCCTTTGTTCTATATGATAGTCATGCCAGCAACACACTGGTTTTGATTACTTTTAAGTTGGATTTTGAAGTAGAAAAGTGTAAGCCCTCCAGTTTTTTTTTTTTTCAATTTTTTGTTTTGGCTATTTGTGGTCCCTTGAAATTACATAAGAATTTTAGGATAGATTTTTCTATTTCCACAAAAAATTGAATTTTAATAAGGATTTCATTGAGTCCATAGATATTGCTTTGGGTAGTATTAGTGTCTTAACAGTATTGTGTCTTCCAATCCATGAATATGGGATGCACTTATATTTATTTATGTCTTCTTTAGTTTCTTGCAGCAAAGTTTTATAATCTTCATTGTGTAAGTCTTTAGCCTCCTTGGTTATATTAATTTTGAACTGTTTTACCCTTTTAAAATTTTACTGTAAACAACTTTAATAATCTTTTTAGATGGATCACTGTTAGTATATAGAAAAGCAACTGCTTCTGTGTAACTGAATTTTTGTATTGACTTTGACTCTTTACTGAATTTCTTTAGTAAGTATATCTGGTTTTTGTGGACTCTTTCAGATTTTCTACATATAAAATCACATAATTTGCAAAAAAGTGTTTTGATGTTCAAACATTATTCACAATTTCAGAAAATTATGTTACTATTCTTGGTATTTATTTTCCAAAAGTATGCCTGACTTGCTCAACATGTCTAGCTATCATATACTTGATAATTCAACATAAAGATATAAGCATCTTCCACTTGATTATATCTTCTATTTTTGTCTAGGCATTTATCAATGAAAGATCTATTACTTTACTGTAATTTTCTTTCTATATCTTTTACTTAATAAAGTTAGAAAATTCTGATTTTTTGTTTCCCTATTTTTCATTTCAAATATGTTTTGGAAGATAATACTTATCTATGAATTTTCTTTCAGGATAATAAAAATACATTGCAATTTTTTGTAAAATGGATGATTGAGCACTATTAATACAGAAGGTGGAACCCAGTGAAAAATGTAAAGTTGGTGATTTATCCATACTTGTTTAGAACCCTTATTTTTCTTTCTCCCCAAGAGTTCAGATTTGGGCAAGGTGCCCCTTCCCAGGTGCTACCATTTCAAGGTAACTTTAACCAAATTCATCAAAATCTTGCACCATGCAACTGCCAATCTCAGAGAAATCATGATTGATTACTTGAGGACCTTCTGCTCTTTCTCTTGAGAATATACTTATTTTGTTATAAATCATGTTCTCATCTCATAGGATCCAGAAGCATGGCTAGCCATCTTGGTTTTGTGATTGGCAAAGACAACCAAGTGATCATCAGGGTGTCTTTCATTCACACTAGGTCACCTGATCAACAGCTGTGTGAATTGACCACCAATATTGCCATATTTTGAATGTCCCCTTGAAAACTCATGGCAAAATTTAATTATCATTTTAATAGTAGTATTAAGCAGTGGGACTTCTTTCTAAGAGGTGATTAGACCATGGGATGAGACCTCATAAATGGATTAAAGTAATAATAATGGAAGTTGGTTAATTATTATGAGTGAGTATATTATGATTTGGCTCTTCTTGCTCCTTCTGTCTCATACAAAGATAGGGCTCACTTGCTTTTCTGTTATATTATTATGCAGAAAGAAGGCCCTCACCAGATATGACCTCTCCATCTTGTTCTTCACAGTCTGCTTGTCAGCCAAATAAACCTTTCTTTTTCTTTAAATTTACCCAGTCTGTTATAGCTGTAGCAAGCAGGCTAAGATAAATACTATGTTAGTAAGCTTTTTGTCACTGTAACAAAATACCTGAGAAAAAAACAAGGAAAAAAGTCTTTATTTTGGCACATGGGTTCAGAGATTTCGGTGCGCTATTGGTTGATTCCATTGCTTTGGGCCTGAGGCAAGGAAGTACTTCATGGTGGAAGGGCATGGTGGAGGCAAGCTGCTCATCTCTTTGAAGCTAGGAGAGACAGGAGAGAAGGGAGAGAAAGAGATGAGAAGAGAAGAGGTGAGGAGAGGCTGGAGACAAGATATAACCTTCCAGAGCACACCCTCAATGGTCTACTTCTTTCAACCATGTCCCAGTCGCCTGTAGTTTCTAGCACATCCAAGTAATGCATTTAAATTATTAATCCATCAAATAGATTAATCCATGGATGAGGTTAGAGCCCTCATTATGCAATCATTTCATAAAAGCCCTACTTCACTGGGGACCAAGTCCTCAACACATACACCTTTGGAGGACATTCCAGATATAAACTATAACAAATATTATGTGTCTTAGGTTCTCGTAGAGGTCAAATATCAACTATACTGCAGATTTCAGTTTCTTTACCCAAGCCTACTTCTGTGAAGTATTAGAACAGTTTCATTCAATTAATGTATAAAAAGGCAGTGGATACCCAACTTCTACAGGCTGATGGTCTTAGCCTTGATGTCAGATATGAAACTAGCAGAATCACATTTCATTCACCACTACTCCCATCCCTACTAAGAGGAAGGGAACACCTTGATGTTGGGTTTTTTAGCCTACCACCCTCTGCTCGCTCCTGTCTTCCACCTGAAATCAATTCTGCTGCACTCTAGGCCTCAGGGGAGTTACAATTCTAGTTTATTGTCAAGAGGTAGGTGTTTGCTTTCAGGTCATGACAATGACAGATTCTTGGTAATGCACTAAGCATTGGTAGGGCAGGATCACCATCTACTTCAATGCTCCAGCATTTGGGATGCACCAGAACAGCACCTCTTGTTGGGTTAGTGGCCCAGGGGGCCACACTCTTTGAGAAAGGCATGGGGGATACCCTGAGATTCTAGAACCACTAATCATGTGTTTCCCACATCAGACTGCAATCTTCACTTTCCTGACTGGAGGTCTGTAAACTGATCTTCTCTTAAATAAGCTATTAATTAACTTTTCTTCAGACTTCTTCTGCTAGCATTGACTATATTCTCTCAAGAAACACCGTGCAACCCTTGTGTCATAGTTCTGAACAAGCACATCATTTATGAGGAGCCATATTTCCCAATACTGTTCTCCTTGCTGCTTTTTCTTATAATTGTGGTCTATCTTCAAGTCAGGAAGATATACAGAGTTTTTAGTCCTGTAGCCATTTAGTCCTGTAGCACTGGTACAAATTTTAGACAGAAGTTCTTTGGGCTCCCAACTATGATTGTGAAGGATGCAGTATTTCAGAGCTCTGTTTCTGGATTAGACCTAAACTTGGCCAGACTCTTTCAACTGATACCAACTTGCCTAAGCTTTAGGATCAGTTTGTGGGACTCCTTCCAGAGATTTTTCTGACCTCACCTAGTTTTGGAAAGATGGTAAATTGAAGGTGTGAAGATCTGCCTTGTTTAGTGAGAGTGCATTCTAACACTCTATGGTAGAAGCTGTGATGAAGTTTCCTTTCAGGAATGAAGGCCTTATTACAGGGGCTGCTGGGTGTGCTATTAAAAACATCCTTCAGTGGGCAGCCTCCTGCAGGATTTTCCTCAGCTGAAGAAAGGAGCCTCATCCATGCCACACCCTCTTCTCAGGGTGGCCAACATTCAATGCAGGGAACTACAAAGTCTAGTTCCTTGGCCCCAACTTAGGATATTTCAAAGGATTAGTCCATTTGCACAATTACCCAGAGGATGATCAGAAACTCCTGTTAAGAATGTACTGCGAATAAACTGTTTCCTCTATATGATCTTATTTCCTCTCTTCCATTCCAAAGGTCTTAATCTCAAGACCAACACCTAATAATATTCTATATACTCATCTTGGTCTCAGAGTCTGCTTCCCAGAGAACACAAACTTCAATAGTTGGTGCCACGGGTGTTCTGAGAAAGCAGATGCTGTGATGTGATTTTGAAGCTGGCCCCCTATTATTCTAATGACAATAGGGCTGTATCACCTCAAAACTGCAAGTTTTGCAAATTCATATTTACATGGGCCTGGAGAGAATGTACTGAATTGGACTCTGAGGGTATTGCTCAAGGGAAGAAGTGCATATGGCTGGGAAAAAGAAAAGGTTATCAATTTGCAATTGTTTCCAGGGATATAGCATTTAACACCCTGGAGTTGGTGTGTACTAGTTCTAAGAATGACCTTAAGAACATAGTGGAAGTGATGTTTTTACACTAAGTGAGGTGGAAGTGTCAACATTACCACGACTGATGTTGAGAGAAGATACTAAAAGGCTTAAAGAACCGGGCATGCCACAGTGGTCATACTGTAAGGCAGAAAGCCCACCAGAAGACTATTTTCAGAAAGACTCTAGGGATAGCCTGCTTACTCCAGCAACAAGGCAGGTATTTGTGAAGGAGAACCAACATCACTTGGAAGCTCAGTTGGTGATGGCACACTCTAGGTCAGGAGAATGCAAGCAGATGCCATTACAGGACTAAACTCGAAATAATTATGTGGGAGACAGAATTCTGAAACAGTGTGAAGCAGGTGGGAGCACTTTACCAACAGAATGCCAGTGAATACACTGGTCATAACAAGTGGCAAGGATAAGAGGAGGGGTACTAACCTACAGAGAGCTACAGATACGGCTAAAAGAATATAGTATTCCTAATGGCAAAGGGGATCAAGGATGCATGATCAAGAGATCGGAAAGTTGCTCAGTTTTCAGACATGAGTCAGCTCCTAGACCCAGAATCAGGTGACTAAAGAAAGTCCCAAGAACAAAAGCTTTGCAATAACATGTTGAATGTATATAATAATAGTTCTCTAATTCTTCCCAAAGGACTCAATCATTCACTCAGGTAAATGTGCTCTGAGGCGAGGTTATAAACAGATATATTGAGGATTCAGGGTCTCAACTGAAGTTGATAGCATGTAGCCTGCGGTACACTCATGTGTTCTGAGTAGGGTGAAGACATGTATGTAGCAGGCAATAAAGGGAATTCTGACTCCCAGTGGGTCTACTCAATCCATGAACTACCCTGTGGCTATTTCCCTAATCTCAATTGTGTAACTGAAATGAACAAATTGGTGGTTGATATATCTCATATTAGTTACCTAGGCCTGAGAGGTAAGAGCATTCACAGTGGTAAAGACCAAGAAGAAGCCTCTGAAACTACCTTTCCTTAAACCAAGAGAAGAAATAAAAGGAATGTAAAATCTGGGGGTCATCACAGAAATCAATGCTACTACCATTAAAGGCTGACATTATACAAAGTTGATGGTCCTGATATATTTCTGTTTAATTTGGGAGCATAGCCCCTGCCTTAATAAGACAGATCCTTGAAATAAGGCAGATCCTTAATAAGGCAGATTACTGTGAAACCTACAGAATAGAAGCCACTCTGCCAGATCTTCATCTTTGTTAGAGCAGATGAATACAAGCCCAGGAATTGGGTCATTTCCCATTCTTGTTCCTCCCTATCAGAAAAGAGGTTCAGAATCATTTTGCATTGAGATAAGCCATAATATACATCTCCTTTGCCTCAAGGTTAGTTCAACTCTTCAGGCCTTTGTCATAAGGTAGTCTAAAGAGAGTTGACCTTACTGGATCTTATGCACAATATGAAGTCAGTGATATGTTTACTGGAACAGATGAGAGCAAATGGAGTGTACATCAAAGGTGTTGTAAGGTACATGTACTCCAAAGAGAGGCAGAAAACTCACAAAACTTCAGCTTCCTACTTCCAGTTTAGATGTCCAGTTGTCATCTGGGATATCCCTTTGAAAGTCACAGACATATTGCTAATTTTGCACCTACCAACCCTCCAAAGGAAGTACATTGTATGCTTCATTATATTTGGGGGGTAGCAATTCCACTCCTATTAATATTGTTCCCATTAATAAAGTACATGACACCAAAGATTGCTAGAGGGGCTACAGGTGTAGCCCAGCGACAGATCACTTGCCTAGCATGCACAAGGCCCTGGGTTCAATCCCCAGTACAAACACACACACACACACACACACACACACACACACACACACAAACACACACACATCGCTAGATTTGAGAGGCTTCCAGAAGAGGAAAAGTCTTTGACTCATTTCCACATTGGAATGGCAGCAAATGTACTGCTCTGATGCTATAATCTGTAAGAGCTTTGTCACTGGAAGTGTAGCTAGTGGGAAAAGGCACTTGCAGAGTTCATAACAAGTCTCAATGATGGAATCATAATGACGATATCTTGGGATCTGGAGCAAAGCTACACCAACTGCAGTGCAAAATTATATACTACCCAACACATAGTTTTTTTTTTTTAAAGAAAGAGAGAAGGACAGTGAGAGCGAGACAGAGAGAATCAATTTTCATTACGTTTTTCACATGGCCCTCGTTGCTCCAACACTTAGCCGTGTATGTGGGTGCTGGGGTTTGAACCCATGTACCTGCGCACGCCAGGCAAGTGCTGCAACTGCCGAGCCACCACTCCAGCCCCCCAATACAAAGTTTTAAGTGTGATTTGTGGCCCTGAAAAAGACAAAGCACCTGGCCGTGGAACATCGAATTAATCATATCACTAGAACTAGTCTCATGAGTATTGTCAAATACACCAAATTCTAAAGTCAAGTGTCCTTAACACTAGTCAATCTTACTATTGTGATGGCTCTGCAATACTAATATAAATGGTACCTCCAAGATGAAGCATATGGAGGACAAGTAAGGAAGACCCAAGTGCCAGGAACTGGCAATCCAGACCCCCACATCATCTACCACTGTTGCACCTGTGGGTAAAGTAGGTCTTCGTAGTGAGCAGAGCTCTAGGGAGTAGACCTATTCCTCAACCTTCAATGGAAAGAGAAGTAGCTTGAGGTTAAAATATACATAGTATGCTTGGACTTAATCCCTGTGCCAAATGGTTGATTCAATCTTCAGAAACCTGGCAATGAGAACATTTTAAGCTAGAGTCAAGTGGGCTTATAGGAGTGGATGTAGATTGTGAAAATATTTGTGTCTCATGTTACTGCCAACCACAGAGCATCTCTCACAGAAGAGGCACTGAACTATTAGGGAATCAAAACGACTTGGTAGTAGATATCGGCTAGATTCCATCGCTGACTACCTCATTGCTGTCACAATGGACATATGACATAATATCCTGTTGTCAATGATAGAGGGTATGTAAGGGAACCAAAGTGTGAGCTCTCAAGGCTGAACTAACTTCTCTTAACAGCAAGAAAGATCCATGGTCCATGCCCAAGTGGATAACTAGTCATGTGGGAACTTAGGAATGAAAGGTGGGTTGGTGGTAAAGATATGGTACTTACTAATATAAGGTTAGTATGTTGTGAGCTGTGAGAAAGGGAAGAAGAGTTGGTAGTTTAGAAAATAACAAAAAAGGGGGCAGACAAAGGAAGAATATGATAAAGAGGGACTGAGATCAAGTTGATATAGGAGAAATAAGTCGAATCAAGGGAGGAAGGTTTCATAAGGAAAAAGATACAAAAGGTGGAAAGATGAGCTGCTGAAAATATTCATTGGTTTTAGCAACAAAGGCAATAACCATTTTATCAAAGGAGGTGAAATGTGACTGGAAATTGAACGGAGAAAGATAATAAGCATTGAGTTTTAAAGCACTATACCAACATGGGAAAAATAACAGACAAGGTGTTACGTAAAGAAGAAAGAAGCAAAGTTTGAAATAGCTGCTACTGAAAAATGAGAAAGACAGCCAGCCACAGAGATCATAGCCAAGGCTAAGGTCCACAAATTTGCATTGACACCAATCATTTTGATTTATGTAGATTTTTTTCTTCCTTTGACAGTCCTTGGCTTCCAGGTGGTGGGTTTTCATATTGCACATGATTAGAATGGCCTTAAAAGTGATATAAAAATAAAGGTTTCCATCGTGAGTGTAGTGGGGGAAAAAATGGGACCAGAAGGTTCAGGGTGCTGGCAAGTGAGGTTACAGTGTGATCCATCACAGTGGAAAGCAAGGGAAGGAAACCATGAGGAGGCCACAGTCCAGATTATGCTGATATACTGCAGTTTATGTTCCTAGATCCCTCTGTTGCAGTTGATGGTCAGGCCTACCTTGAGGGAACAGTATAGAGTGAACTAGAACCTTTTATGTATCATCAGTCTGGGGACTCAGTGGCTTGTGTGCTGCAAGTTTTGACAGCTGTTAATGCTATCAATTAAATACATATTCTGGGTGTCACCTACGTAGATGCTGGTGACACCCAAAATAATGAGCTTGTGGATCCTGGCAGGTCACAACAGGAGAC